>VIBD01000004.1:0-84257 GCA_009618245.1 Ostreococcus sp. SAG12 | reverse complement strand
CGTCGACCGCGCGCGATCGCGTTCGAACGCGCGATCGATCCCATCGCGCGCCCGCGTCCACGCGCGACGTCGAGAATCCGCGTCGACCGAATCATTCCCCCTCCTTATCTCGAGATACGCGCTCGATTCGAGATTCGATCGCATCGCGCGAATGAATGCATACGCACCGTACCACTTGGCGAGCGCCTCGGCCGGGGAAACCTTGGACTTGATCGCCCTGCGCACCGCCTTCTTCACCGGCGTCGGCTTCTTCGCCTTCTTCGCCACCGGCTTCTTCTTCACCACCGGTTTCTTCACCACCGGCTTCTTGCCGTCGTCGGCGAACGGGTTCGTGGGAAGACTCGGAAGCGACGGTCCGTCGGCCTTCTTCGCCGCCGGTTTCTTCGCCGCCGGTCTCGCGGTCGTCTTCTTGACGGTCGTCTTCTTGACGGCCGTCTTCTTGGCCGGCGCCTTGGTCGGCGCGGGCGTCGCTCGCTTGGACAGGGCGGCGTTCACTTGCATCGTGCGCGTCGAACGTGTGTGCGGGTGTGACGGGCGAGACGACGCGGGACGGCGCGGTGGGGGTGTGTGTTGATGTGTTTTGTTGATTTTTTTTGATACTATGTGATAGTGGTTTTGGGGGTGGGTGTATGTGTATAGCGTGCGAGACGTGTGGTGGGGGCGGTGTGGTCGGACATGTGGAACCCACGCGCGCGGTCGGTCGGTCGGTCGATCGAGCGGTCGCGCGGTCGGTCGCGCGGTCGCGCGGGCGGTCTGTGTGTGGGTGGTGGTGAGGAGTCGTGAACGGTGGTGGAGACCGACCGATCGGAGGCGCGCGGGACCGACGGACGCGAGCGCGAGCGCGCGCGACGCGAGGGACGCGATGAGAAGAACGAGTCGTTCGTGCGTGGTGTGTGTGTGTGTTGTGTGTGTTGTGTGTGTTGTGTGTGTGATTTTCCGATGAATGAACGAACGAATGAATGAACGAACGAATGAACGAACGAAGGAACGAGCGCGACTCACAACTTGGCCAAGCAGTCGTTTTCGTGCAAGACGACGAAGGCGTTGCCCTCCTCGTCGGACATTTGATCGCCGGCGTACTTGAAGTAGATGACCTTGTCTCCCGCCTTTAAGGTCAGGGGCTTGACCTCGCCGTCGTCGTCAGCCTTACCCGGACCGACGGCGACGACGGTGCCGACGATGGGCTTCTCCTTGGAACCCTCGGTGAGGAGGATGCCCCCCTTGGTCTCCGCGCTCGCGCTTTCCACCGACAACAACACGCGATCACCGCACGGTTGAAGCTTGGGAATATCGTTCGCGCGCGCACCGCTCGACGGAAGGGTGCCGATGAGATCTTGTTCTTTGATGAGCGTGTACTCGACGCCGTCGACGACCATATCCGTGCACCCGATGCCGAATTTGCTGTACAAAACCGTCGCGCCCGTCGTCACGTTCTTCACGTCCGGACCGACGGCCGAGACATCGCCTGCGAAAATAAATCATCGCGAGGTCAGTCATCCATCGATCGATGCGCGCGCGGGGTCCACGCGTCGCGTCCTCGCGTCCCCGCGCGCGCTCAAACCCTCAAGCCGCCGCCTCGGGTCCCGCGCGAGGGGAAGGGGTGCATCGCGCGTCGATCCTTTCACGCACCGCTCGTGGGTTTACGCTGCGCGCTCTCCGTGAGCACGATCCCGCCCTTGGTCACCGCTTCCGCGGCCGCCACCTTGACGAGAACGCCGGCGCCGCACGGGACGACCGAGGTGTATTGGGCCGGCACCTCGAACGGGGCGGCCGCGCGCGTGGTCGTGGACGTCGCGCGACGCGCGCTGGAGACGCGACGGGCGATGAGAGAGTTCAGGGCGGGGGCGGCGCGCGCGTGAGACGCGGCGATCATGTCGACGCGACGATGCGATGCGGCGGTGAGTGCGGACGAGGGAAGACGTGGGATGATTGATGATGACGGAGGTGTGGTGACGAGTCATGACTCGACACGATGGAGGGACTCGGGTCTTTCGGACGGGACGCGACCGATGACGCGACGGACAGACGTCCTCATTCGACGTCGCGCGCGCGTCTCGCGTCTCGCGCGAACCGACGAGGAACGAACGACGCATTCGCGAACGTCTCGCGAACGCGCGAACCGAACCGAACGGCGCGCGTGACGTCTTCCGCGCGTCGAAGAGTCGATCGATCGATTGGTTTTTGAAAAACCATCCATCGACGCTCGACGTCGCGAGACTCGACTCGAGAGGCGAGGGGAGACTCGAACGCGCGCGAACGTTGCGCGGTCGTCATGGCGGACGCGTTCGCGGTCACCGCGCGCGCCGTCGGTCGAGGGGCGGGCGAACCGGGGGAGTTGACGATGGGGCGAGAGATCGGCGCGCGGTTTCGAGGCGCGAACGCGAGCGCGGGCGCGGAGACGCGGTCTCTCGATATCGCCGCGGATAAGGTGAGCGCCGTGCACTGGAGCGAAGCGCCGACGGGTGGGATGCTGCGGGTGCGATCGAGCGATGGGCAGTCGCTCGTGTTGGGGGGTATGCGGGCGGAGGAGGCGAGGTTGGCGGCGGAGTTTGCCGAAAAAACGTTTGGGTGCTCGACGGCGGAGAAGAAGATCAACGTGAACGGACGGAATTGGGGAGACGTCGCGATCGAGGGGCGAGGGGCGGTGTTTGAGGTCGGTGGAAAGACGCAGTTTGAGATTGAGGGCAAATACATCGCGGAGACGACGGTGGTGGGGAAGAATGAAGTGGTGATGCAGTTTCACAGCGACGATACGGTGGCGGAGAAGGATTCTCTCGTGGAGATGTCTTTTTACGTCCCTCCCGGGAACGAGACGTGGGCCGGTGCCGATCCGGAAGATCCCGAGGACACCGCGGCGAAACGTGTGCAAGCGGCGATCATGTCCATCGCCGCCGCGGATGCCGAGGCGGGCGAACCGGTGGCGGATTTCGACGGCGTCTCCATGGTTGTGCCGAGAGGCAAGGTGTCAATGGAATTGCATCACACGTACATGAAGATGCAATCGAGCACGTTGGATTTCAAGGTACAGTACAGCTCGATCGTGCGCGTGTACTTGCTCCCGAAACCGCACTCGAATCAATCGCACGCCGTCATCGCGCTCGATCCTCCGATTCGCAAGGGGCAAGCGTTTTACCCGCACATTCTCGCCATGTTCAACGACGACGAGCATCTCACGGTGGAGCCGAAATTGGAGGCGGAGATGAAGGAAAAGTTTCCCACGCTCGAATCCGTCTACGACGGTCCCGCGGGCGAGGTGTTCGTGCGCGTGTTGAAGAACATGGCGGGCGTCAAGTTGACGAGACAGAGCTTGTTCCAAGCCTCCGCCGGCGGTCACGCCATTCGCGTCTCTCACAAGGCGGACGTCGGTCTCCTCTACCCGCTCGAAAAGGCGTTCTTCTACCTCCCGAAGCCGCCGCTGTTGTTACACTATAGCGAAGTGGACGAGGTTGAGTTTGAGCGTCACGCCGCGGGCGGACACTCGAGCGGGCGAACGTTTGACGTCTCCATCAACATGAAGAGCGGCTCCTCGTACGATTTCCACGGCATTCAGCGCTCCGAGTTTCAAAATTTAGTCAACTTCTTGACCGCCAAGCAAGTTCGCATCTCCAACGTTGACGCCAACGCTCGCGCCGACGAGATCATCGCCGAGGCGTCCGACGACGACGACGACGGGTACGTCGCGCGAGACGACGACAGCGAGGAGGACGAGGACTTCGCCGCGGGAAGCGAATCCGACGGCGGCGAACCCACCGACAGCGATTCCGAATCCGAGAGCGACGAACCGTCGAAAAAATCCAGAAAGTCACCAAAGGGTAAGAAGAGTAAACGCGCCAAGAAGGATCCAAACGCGCCCAAACGCGCCCTCTCGGCGTACATGTTCTTCTCCGCCGCCAAGCGCGCCGAAGTCGCCGCGGCGAACCCGGACTTTGGGATCACCGACGTCGCCAAGGCGCTCGGCGAACGATGGAAGACGATCACCGACGAGGAGAAGAACGTGTACCAACAACAGGCGGACGAGGATAAGATTCGGTACGAACGCGAGATGACCGCCTATCGCGCGGGCGCCGCCGCCGCGCCCGCCGGCGAGGCCGACGCCGACGCCGACGCGCCCGTCGCCATGGACGAGGATTAGGAGACAGACGCTCGCGCCGTCGACTCGCGCGCGTCGTCACGCACGCATCGAACGTGCGCGCACCTCGCACGATTCAATCAAACGCACGAACGCACCGATACATCGATCGAATCATTCCCTTCGTCATTCATTCATCCGCGTCGCGCGCGAATTGACGCGAATTGACGAATTTATGGATCGAATCGAATCGTCGTCGTCACATCGCGACGCTCGACGCTCGACGCTCGACGCTCGACGATGCCATCTCGCGCGCGCGTCGCGGTCGCGTCCGCGTCACCCGCGCGCGCGCGACGACGACGACGCGCGCACGCGGCGACGACGACGACGACGCGTCGACGATGGGTGCCGACGGCGGTGCGGAATTCGCGCGCGCGCGCGCGGGAGACGAGCGTGCTCGCGCGCGCGCGCGCAGGAGACGACGGTGGATGTCGCGCGTCGTCTTCCGCGTCGGCCGGGGAGTCCGTGGAGACGACGGGGACGACGAAGGGCGAGGCGAGCGTCTTCGAAGGGGACGCGGCGGCGGCGGCGCGAGAGACTTCGGACGCGCGCGCGCGCGTCGATCGCGGTGGGTGGGACGATGGTGAACGCGACGATGGGAACGGGCGCGGTGGGTTCGGTGGGGGCGGTGGCGGTGACGGTGACGGTGGTGCAGACGACGAGGGGGAGGCGGGCGACGACGACGCGCGCGCGCGGTTTTCGTGGACGCTCGCGAGGACGCCGGACGTCGGTTCGGCGTGCGATGGAGGCGCGTTCTTCGCGGTGGTGCTCGCGGTGGTGATGTCTCCGGTGGCGTGGTTGGTGTTCGCGACGATCAAACCGTCGAGGTTCGAGAAGGAACAGTTCGCGATGGAGTTTCGCGAGGCGGAGGAGGTGGCGAAGAGACACGCGGCGCTCGCGGCGGAGTCGGAGAAGTTGGAGAAGCGCGCGGCGCGGTCTCGATGGTCGAAGACGTCAAAGACGTCGGAGTCAGCGCCGGGTGCGGAGGAGGTGGTGGCGGCGCCGGTGGTGACGGAGCAGGCGACTCGCGAGCCGGCGCCGGCGGCGGAGCGCGCGGAGGCGCCCAAGCCGCGAGACGCGGCGACGGTCGCCGAGGTCGCGCCCGCGAGTGAGGGCGCCGAAACCGCGAACGTTCGAGTGGTGAGCGTGAACGAACGAACGGGGGCGTCGACGAGCGCGGAGACGACGCCGTCGCCGCCGCTGACGACGGCAGAGGTGGCTTCGGAGACGGCGGAGGGGACGGAACCGCCGAGTGAGGAGAACGCCGAGCGCGACGAGGAAAAGTATCGAAAACCGTTCTCAGTGTTCGACAAGGATGGGAGCGGGTCGATTTCCATCGAGGAACTTACCGAAGTCATGAAGAGCGCGGGAGCGGATCTCACGGATGACGAGATCTCCGACATGATGAAGGAGGCGGACTCGGATGGTAACGGCGAAGTCGACTTTGAAGAATTCGTGAAAATGATGAAGGCGAAGGATGCGGCCGAGCTTAACGAGGGCGAGAAACAATTTCTCGAGAAACACCACCACGCGGACGAGGAGTATCTCCCGACGCACCCGGAACATCCGAGATATAAGCTCATGCAAGCCGTTCGCGAGGCGAATTCTCTCGTGCACTCGACGCATGATCGAAAACTCGAGTCGGACAACGAATTTAAAGACGCGCTCAGGTATCGAAAGCAAGTCGTGCACATCGCGTCGGAACATGGCATCGTCGTCGCCCCGATCCCCGAGATCAAGGAGACGTTCGAGCACGCCGAGCGTCAATCCGCCTCGGCGTTGGTGGCGGAGAAGGCGAGCGAGACGGTGCAATCCGCCTTTTCGGCGACGAAACGTTTCGTTGACTTCGCCACCCCCCACGTGCGCTCGGCGAGCGTCAAAGCGATCGAGGTGGGCAAATCCACCGCGGCGAAGGCGTCCGAAAAGGTCAAGTCCGCGCACACCAAGGGTGACCTTCGCATCCCGTCGCTCGAGGAAGCCGGCGACGCCGTGAAGAGCACGCCCAGACGCGTCCTCGCCGAGGCCGTTCGTCTCTTCGATCACGTCACCGGTCACGACAACGACGGACCGTCCAATAACACCAAACGCACCGCCGGTGGCGCGTCCGCTTAGTTTCATCGCATCGACGTATAATTACATTACAATCCGCGGCTCGCGGCTCGCCCTCACAATGACGCGCCCGACCACCCCCGCGTCCACCGTCTCGCCCTCCGCGACGTCGACGACCCGCGCACGAGGCGACTCGACGCGCGCTCGCGCTTCCGCGCTCGCTCGCGCGCGCACCGTCGTCTGGGACGTCGACGGAACGCTCGCAAATAGCACCGAGCTCGCCTTCGGGAGCACGAACGCGGTCCTGCGCGCGAGCGGGTACGACGAGATCGACCGCGCCGAGTACCTGATCGGAAGCAAGTACACGACGCCGCGCCGCTTGGCGTGGCACGCGACGAAGGATCCGGACGACGCGCGAGGAGAGGCGCTGGGGGCGGCTTTCGACGCGGCGTACGTCGAGCTGGTCTCGCGCGAGACGACGGGATTTTATGAAGGTGTGAAAAGAGTCGTCGAGCGGTTGCGCGCGAGCGAGAGGCGGCAGGCGGTGTTGAGCAACGCGTGTGGGGCGTACGCGCGAGCGGTGGTGGCGGCGAACGGGGTGAGCGAGGTGATGGAGCGCGTGTACGGCGCGGACGACGTGCCGGCTGCGAAACCGGCGCCCGACGGATTGGCGCTCATCATGCGAGAGATGGGGGTGATGGACGATCCGTCGACGACGGCGTACGTGGGCGACGCGCCGAGCGACGGGGCGGCGGCGAAAGCGGCGGGGTGCGTGGCGGTCGGTGTGAATTGGGGCTCACACAATTTATCCGAGGCGGAAAACGCGCGACACTTCGACGTCGTCTTCGACACCGTCGAAGAGCTCGAGCACGGTCTCTTCGCCGTTCTCTCGCGAGCGTGATTCATGATGTAGTGTTGCTATTTGTTATATTTGTATTTGTGCTACGCATTCAATCCTTCCCGAGTCACGCCTTTTTGTAACTCTCCTCCTCTCGGCCCGCTCGCATCGCGGCGAAACGCGCCGCCGTGAACATGTAATCGCTCAGACGATTCAGGTACACCCGCACGACGTCCGGCACCGCCCCCGCGCGCACCAACGGCACGCATCGCCTCTCCGCGCGTCGACACACGACGCGCGCCTGGTGCAAAAACACGCTCGCCTTTCCTCCCGACACGAGCAAAAAGCTCGTCAGTTTCGGCAGTCGCGCGTCCAACGCGTCGATCCATCGCTCCAACGTCTCCACGTGCGTCTCCGAAAACGACGCTCGCGCGCACTTACTCTCCGAACTTCCATACAACGGCGTCGCCACCGCCGATCCGACGTCCAACAATCGACTCTGTATCTCCGCGAGCTGCGCGTCCCGAAAAAGCGCGGCGTCCGCAGTCAGTCTCCTCCCTCCTCTCCCGATCCCACCTCACCCTCTCGCGCGCGCGTCGCCCATCGTCCACGCACCTCGGCCTCTAATCCGTTCGCCTCGTCGAGACAAAACTCGCGCGCGATCCCGACCGCGACGTTACACTCGTCGACGTCCCCGAGCGCCTCGAACGCGGCGTCATCCTTGTCCCGACGCTCCATGTTATACAGACAAGACGACCCCCCGTCGCCGGTCTTGGTGTAAATCTTACTCGTCGTCGTCGTCGTCGTCGTCGTCGTCGCGCCGTCGTCGTCGGTCGCCATCGCGCGCGTCGACGTGACGAATCGATTCCAATCCAATCCAATCCAATCCGAGACGCGACGTCACGCGCCCACCACACACACACATCTCGGACATTCGTTCCATACACACACCATCTCAAACCCTATCACACCACCACACGAACGACCATCGAGGGGTGGCCCACCCTCGGCCGCCACCGTCGCTCGGTCGTCACATCGTCGACGCCGCGCGCCTCGTCGTCATGCTCGCCGCCCGCGCCAACGTCGCGAGCACGAGCGCGCTCAACGCCCACGTCTCGAGCGTCGCCGCCGCGTCCTCCTCTCGCCGCGGCGTCCTCGTCGTGACCGCCGCGAGTAAAAAGAAGGATGTGCGCCTCCAGGTGACCCTCGAGTGCACGGAACAAAAAGAGTCGGGCGTGCAGGGAATGTCTCGATACGTGACGATGAAGGTGCGAACGAAGGCGAGGAGATGTGATGCGTGTTGGACTCGCGCGGGGGTGACCGTGGACGCGCGCGAAGAGATGATCGGTCGCGATGGATGGATGACGACGACGGGATCCGCTCGAGGGTTTCGACACTGACCGGGACGCGCGTCTTCGTCTTCGCGCAGAACCGACGCAACACGTCGCAGAGATTGGAGCTCATGAAGTATAACCCGTACATGAAGAAGCACACGCTTCACCGTGAGTTGAAGAAGTAGAGAGCGAGGTAGTGTGTTATATCATTCAAACATTTTATTCGACGGCGACGCGACTTCGGCGACGCGCGCGCGGGATAGGGCTTTTCGAGGCGCGGCGTAATGTCTGGCTAAATCGTGAGCTTACAAGTCTAACGCAGATCGCAACTTCGCGCGAACCTCGATCAATTGTGTAAAAATATCGCTCGACGCGCGAGCCGCGGTGATGACGCGGACGCGGACGATGCAAATAATATTCTCTTCGTTCGTCGACGCTAAGAGACGAAGGGGCTCGGCGGTCGAGCCTAGGCGCTCTCGACCTCGGGCCAACCGTCAATCTTGATCCCCATGTTCGCCGCGGTGCCGGAGACAACCTTCATGGCGCTTTCAACCTTGACGCAGTTCAAATCGGGCATCTTGATCTTGGCGATCTCCTCGAGTTGCTCCTTGGTCACGCGACCGACGACTTCCTTTTGCGGATCACCCGCCCCCTTCGCGATGCCCGCCGCCTTCTTCAGCAGGACGGAAGCCGGCGGAGTCTTCAAGATGAACGTGAAAGACTTATCTTCGTACACGGTTATCTCAACCGGAATGATCATACCGGGTTGATCTTGCGTGCGCGCGTTGTATTCCTTGCAAAACATCATGATGTTCACGCCCTGCGCGCGCGAGGAAAAACCGTCGGCGTCGTCTCGTCAGTCTCGCGGTCGTCTCTCTCGCGCCTTTACACCCGCCTCGTGCGTCCAACACGGGTCTCGCGCGTTGAAACCCATCCACAGAACGCATTCTTTTTCGCGCACACCGCGCATTCGATCCCACGCGTCCCCTCTCGCGCCCCTCTCGCGTCGGCGTCCGGCAAACCCTCATCCTAGGGTCTTCCCGCACGACCCACCCCTCGCGTCGCGCGCGCCGTCCCTCGCGCGCGCGTCCATCCATCCTCGCGCGCGCGTCCATCCATCCTCGCGCGCGCGAAATCACAAAATCACACGCGCGTCCACGCACCTGCGCACCGAGCGCCGGACCGATCGGCGGCGCCGGAGACGCCTTCCCCGCCTCGATCGCGAGCTTGATGTACCCCGCAACCTTCGCCGCCATGACCACGCGTCCGCGCGCGCCCGCGCCGCGCGCGACGTCACCGCGCGTCGTCACCGCGTTGGCATAAAATCCACTCGTCGCGAACACCCCTCGCGCGTCACCGAGCGCGCCATCGCGCGCCACGCGGAGCTCCTTGACGCTCGAGCGGCGGTTCCCCGCGCGCGCGCTCGCCGCGCGCGGCGCGGGCGCGGGCGCGCGCGTCCCGACGGCGGTCGCGAACATTCTCTTCACCGAGTCGAACGGTGGATCACGTCGAGTCGCTCGTCGTCGTCGAACGAGTCGATCGTCGCCGCGCGTCGGCGCGTCGAAGTGTCGCTCGCGCGCGCGCGCGTCGGCGCGCCGACACGTCACGAGGCGGCGCCCCGCGCGCGACTCGCGCCGCGAATGTATATATACCCCCATCAATTCGGACACACGGTCGCATCACGCACGACCCATCGCCCATGAACGCACGACCACCGCGCACGGCGACGACACCCACGCCCGGTGGGCCCGCGTACCCGTATACGAGGACGAAAAGGACCATCGAGACCATCGATCCGAGGCGCGCACGCGCGCGCGCGCGGTGGATGCGATTTTCAAAAATCATCATCATCAGCTCGCGAGACCGCGACGCGGACGCCCTCGTCCGTCTCTCGCTCGATGACGACGACGCCTCGTCGAAGCCCGCGATCGAAGGCGTCGCCGTCGCCGTCGGCGTCGGCGAGCGCGCGTCGCGCGAGTCTGGGGGAGGCGAACGCGGGAGACGGAGAAGGAGGAGGCGGAGGAGGACGGAGGACGCCGATCGATGACGCCGACGACGTCGACGGTGACGTCGACGGTGACGCGCGAGAGAACGTCGATCCCGCGATGGTGGTGCCGAGCGCGCGACGGGTCGTGGATACGGGTCTGATGTCGCCGCCGCCCGCGCGCGCGAGGCGGGACAGCGGCGGCGTCATGGAGGATTTGTTTTCGCCGCCGGCGGCGAGACGCGCGAGCGCGAGCGGGGGAGGCGGCGAACGGTTCGGGACGCCGAGGTTTGGCACGCCGAGGGCGACGCCGAGGAGTGATTTGGGACTCGGTGGAAGCGCGCGGGCGAGACGGACGATGGATGGGGAGGATGACGATGGATTTGGCGGTGGGACGCAGATGACGCAGTTGACGGCGACGCAAGACGGCGGCGCAGACTTGGCGTCGCCGCCGATGAGCGCGGGAGAACACTTGCTTCGCGCGCAGGGGCAGCGAGAGGCGGTTGCGGAGCAAACCTTCATTTGGGGGACGCAGGTGAACGTGCGAGAGACGCAGAATCGTTTTAGGAGGTTTATCGAAAACTTTGAGTTGCCGGACACCGAGGTGTCGCACTACGATAGACGACTTCGAGCGATGCAAGAGAAAGAGGAGACGCACTTGGACATCGATTGTCAACACGTGCACGAGTACGACGAATATCTGTACAAGCTGTTGGTGATGTACCCGCAAGAGATTATTCCACTGTTTGACGTCGTCGCGAACGAGTACTTTGCGGAGAATATTCAATCGGAGGACGTCGGCGAAGAGGAGGCGCTCGCGATGCGAATCATCGTTCGACCGTACAACATGATGGACGCGAAACCGATGCGCGATTTAAATCCCTCGGACATCGATAAGATGGTGTGCGTTCGAGGCATGGTGACGAGATGCACGCCCATCATTCCAGATCTCAAGCTCGCGTTTTTCAAATGCTTGATGTGCGGATTTTCGCCCGAGCACGTGCAGGTCGATCGCGGTCGCGTCAACGAACCTCCGCTCAAGTGCACGGAGTGTGGGAAACCGGGGACGTTGACGATGGTGCACAACCAGTGCGTGTTCTCGAACAAGCAGAACGTGAAGATGCAAGAGACGCCGGACGCGATTCCCGACGGAGAGACGCCGCACACGGTGTCCATGTGCGTCTTCGACGATCTCGTCGATCAAGCGAAACCGGGTGATCGCGTCGAGGTCACCGCGGTGTATCGTGCCGTGCCCATTCGCATGAGTTCGACCCGTCGCACGCTCAAGAGCGTGTATAAGACGTACCTGGACATTATTCACGTGAGAAAGGACGCAGGCGAGCGCTTGCGAAACACCGCCGGTCCCGAGGACGACGAGGCGGCGCAACACTCCGCGGCGGAGCGATCGTCGAGGACAACGGCGAGCAATCAAAGTCCGAACCAGCAATTAGATTTCAGCCCCGAACGTTTGGCGGAGATCGAAGAGCTCGGTCGATCGGAGGATGTGTACGAGCGTCTCGTCGCCTCGTTGGCGCCGTCGATTTGGGAATTGGAGGACGTCAAGAAGGGTTTGTTGTGTCAGCTCTTCGGAGCGACGAACAAGACGTTCAGCGGGACGGCCGCAAACAAGGTTCGTGGTGACATCAATGTTTTGCTCGTCGGTGATCCAGGGGTGGCGAAATCGCAATTGCTCACGTATGTGCACCGCATCGCGCCGCGCGGCATGTACACGTCCGGTCGAGGTTCGTCCGCGGTCGGTCTCACCGCGTACGTCACGCGCGATCCGGAATCCAAGGATATGGTGCTCGAATCGGGGGCGTTGGTTTTGTCCGACCGAGGCATCTGTTGCATCGATGAGTTCGATAAGATGTCAGACAGCGCGCGGTCGATGTTGCACGAGGTGATGGAACAACAAACGGTGTCCATCGCCAAGGCGGGCATCATCGCCGTTCTCAACGCAAGAACGTCGGTTCTCGCGTCGGCGAACCCGGTCGGCAGTAGATACAACCCGAACATGTCCATGGTGGAAAACATTCAACTTCCTCCGACGTTGCTGTCGCGTTTTGATTTGTTGTACTTGTTGCTGGACCGCCCGAATCCAGAGACGGATCGTCGACTCGCGCGACACTTGGTGAGTTTACACTTCAAGGAGCCTCCGCAAAAGAAGCGAGGGGCAATTGATGCGACATTACTCACCGACTACGTGTCGTACGCTCGCGCCAACGTGCAACCGGTGCTCAGCGACGAAGCGGCGGAGGAGTTGGTGGAGGGTTACGTGGAAATGCGGCGCATGGGAGGTAGTCGCAAGGTGATCACGGCGACGCCCAGACAGCTCGAGTCGTTGATTCGTCTCTCTGAATCGCTCGCGCGCATGCGTCTCAGCAGGCGAGTCGATCGCGACGACGCGAAGGAGGCGTTACGTCTCATGCGCGTGGCGATGCAACAATCCGCCGTGGATCCGCGCACGGGTACCATTGACATGGATAAAATTTTGACGGGACACAGCGCGAGCGACAGGCAACAGCGTAGACAGATTGCGGACTCCATCGCGAGCATTCTGTCGAACAGTGGTGGTAAGCTTAGACTGAATGAGCTCGTGCGAGCACTCTCCGAGAGGGATAGTTCGGCGACGTACAACGTGCAAGAGGTGCGCGACGCGGCAATGCTTCTCGTCGAGCAAGAGACGTGCTCGATCCGCGGTGATCTCGTCACCTTACAAGCCTAGAGGCGACGCGCGATCGGACGTAGGTTGTATTCATCATCCATTCTTGTGTAAGGGAATGACAACGTGTGTTTTAATTCGCTCTTTTCATCATATAACATCGCGTGAACCACGATCCTAATTTTCGCCTAATTTGATGCGGCAACAGCTCGCCGTGTAAGTAATGTTTGGGTGTCAATGTAAGCAGTGCCGCGCGGCATCCGCAAAAAAGTTTACGCAATGCCAGCCGGGCCACCAACGACCGCGCTACCCGCCTTGAGTTCTCTACCGTCGCTAGTCAACACCGTGATTTCACCCTCCGCGTTGACATCCATGATGCACGACGAGCCCTCACCGATCTCACCCGTGAGCATCTTCTCAGAGAGGTTATCCTCGAGCAAGCGCATGATGGCACGACGTAACGGACGCGCGCCATACGTCGGGGAGAAACCTTCGTCAACGAGACGATCCTTGAAGCGTTCCGTGCATTCAAGAGTGATTTCCTTCTCCTTGAGGCGCTTGAACACATTGTCGAGCATGATGTACGCAATTTCGCGAACTTCTTGCTTGTTGAGTTGACGGAACACAATGATTTCGTCAAGACGGTTAAGGAATTCCGGTCGGAAGTAGTTCTTCAAATCTTCCATGACTAAGCTCTTGATGCGATTGTAGGATTGATCCTCGGCGTTGTCATCAAGTTGGAAACCCAATCCTCCGCCACCCTTCGTGATCGCAGACGCGCCGACGTTGGACGTCATGATGATGAGGGTGTTCTTGAAGTCAATGACGCGACCCTTGGAGTCGGTCAATCGACCATCTTCAAGAATTTGAAGCATCATGTTGAAAACATCGGGGTGCGCCTTTTCGATCTCATCGAAAAGCACGAGGGTGTACGGTCGCCGCCGGACAGCCTCGGTGAGTTGGCCACCCTCGGAGTAACCGACGTAACCCGGCGGGGAACCAATGAGCTTGGAAACCGTGTGGCGTTCCATGAATTCAGACATATCGAGACGAACCATGGCGTCTTCGGAGCCGAAGTAGAAGGAAGAAAGAGACTTCGCAAGTTCGGACTTACCGACACCGGTCGGACCGGAGAAGATGAAGGACGCGACCGGACGGTTCGGGTTCTTCAAGCCGGTACGGGCGCGGCGAATAGCGCGAGCGCACGCAACGACAGCTTCTTCTTGACCAATCAAACGCTTGTGGAGAGTCGCCTCCATGTCCATCAAACGCACACCTTCGTCGGACGACACCTTATCAACCGGGATACCAGTCCAGGAGGCGACAATGTCGGCGATGTCTTGCTCTTGCACGCACGGACCAGTGTCGTCGCCAGCCTCCGTCTTCGCCTTGTTCTCTTCTTGCTTGCGCTCTTGGATTTGCTTGATTTGCGCGCGAAGCTCGACTTCGCGATCACGGAGACCGCCGGCGGCTTCGAAATCTTGAGAGCGGATGGCGGTGTCCTTCTCCTTCATCAACGCCTTCAACTCCTTGTCGAGCTCCTTGGCTTCCTCCGGAAGCGCGGCGTGCGAGAGGCGCACGCGGGAACCAGCCTCATCGATAAGATCGATCGCCTTGTCCGGCAAGAAACGGTCAGAGATGTACTGGCTCGAGAACTTGGCCGCGGCGATCAAAGCATCGTCGGAGTACTTGAGCTTGTGGTGCAACTCGTAACGTTCACGGAGACCACGGAGAATTTCAATGGTTTCGTCAACGGACGGTTCCGGAACTTGCACCGGCTGGAAACGACGCTCGAGGGCCGGATCCTTTTCGATGTGCTTACGGTATTCATCGATGGTGGTAGCACCGATGCACTGAAGTTCACCACGAGCCAACGCCGGCTTCAAGATGTTCGCGGCGTCGATGGCACCCTCCGCGGCACCCGCGCCGATGAGGGTGTGCACCTCATCGATGAAAAGAATGATGTTTTCATCGCTCTTGACTTCATCCATGAGCTTCTTCAAACGCTCTTCGAACTCACCACGGTACTTGGTACCGGCGACGAGGAGACCCATGTCGAGAGTCATCATACGCTTGGAGTCGAGGGTATCCGGAACGTCGTTGGCCGCGATCTTTTGGGCGAGACCTTCAGCGATGGCGGACTTACCGACACCGGGCTCACCAATCAAGCACGGGTTGTTCTTGGTACGACGACCGAGAATTTGCGTGACACGCACAATCTCGTTGACACGGCCGATGCACGGGTCGAGCTTACCCTCTTCAGCCTTCTTGGTGAGGTCGCTACCGAACTCCTCCAACGTCGGCGTCTTGGAGCCCGCTTGCGCGCCTTGACCGCCGCCGGCGCCGGCGCCGACAGCTTCTTGCGTCTCACCAACCATGCGAATCACCTGGGAGCGGATCTTCGCCGGATCGGCGTCGAGGTTCTCGAGCACACGCGCGGCGACACCTTCGCCTTCGCGAAGCAAACCGAGCAACAAGTGCTCCGTGCCAATGTAGTTGTGACCCAACTGACGCGCCTCTTCGAGCGCGAGCTCCAACACACGCTTCGCGCGCGGCGTGAACGGAATCTCGACCGCGACGAAACCAGAACCACGACCGATGATCTTTTCAACCTCGATGCGCGCCTCCTTCAAAGAAATGCCCATAGACTTGAGCACCTTCGCGGCGATACCGGTGCCTTCACCAATCAAACCGAGCATGATCTGTCAAGCGCGCAAACACGCGAGAGGGTCGTTTAGTCAGTCATCACGCTCGATAATCGCGACAACGCACGTCTCTCCGTGTAACCATCACCCGCACGGCGCTGAACGCAACACCACGCGCGTCGGGCGTTCGCGCGCGCGCGTTTCGCGCTCGACGCGCGCGCTAAAACCTAGCCCAACCCAGTCGCCATCATCGCCTCCTCGACGCGTCGCGCAACCTCCCGCGCGCACGTCTCGCTCGCGAACGCATCGATACTATTTCACCGCACGCACCTGCTCGGTACCGACAAAGTTGTGTCCCAATCTTCGCGCTTCTTCTTGCGCCAACATGACAACCTTGATGGCTTTCTCCGTGAAGCGCTGGAAGGCGTAAGAAGGTTGACATGTACCTCGTCAGTCACGCGTCCAACCGTCGACGTTCGCGCTCGAATTCGCGTTCACGCGATGCAAAACATTTTCGTCCATCAATCTCTCGTCTCTCGCGCGTCGACGTACCTCGAACATCGCCTTGACGACGAATTTACGACCACGGTTCGCGCCTAGGGTCACGTGTCGCGCATCCACGCGAAGCGCCCCCGAGGACGCCCCACCGTACGCGCGACGCGCGCTACCGAGCGCAAAGCTCGCCCCGTTAAGGTTCGTTCGCGTCGTCATCGCGACGGCGCGCGCCTGCGCGCGTCCACCGCGCGCGCGCGGCGCGGACGCCCCCGCGCGCGTGGGCACCACCGCTCGCACCGAGCTCGATGAAAACATATCTTCTCCCGCGCCCCCGTGAAGCTATCGGCGTTCGTTCGCTCGTGCGCTATGCGATCGGCAAAGCGTGCGCGCGCGACGATAGATTTTCCGTCGTTCACGTCGCTCGTGCGAGTCGACGCGTGGCGGACGCGAGGGTGCGATTGAGGCGATACGCGCGCGCGCGCGTCGTCGTCATCACGAATTCACGATGCCACCCCTCGCGCGCGATGCACTTGGAGTGTACACACACACACACACCGCTTATCCATGCGTACAATACGTACCATACATCCGATAAACACGCACCTCTCACGCACACCTCACACACTCGGACGTTCAGTACGCATACTGATCCCTATACACCAGATCACTACCCCTCCCGAGCACACATCATAAACACGGCACTCCTCGCGTCGACCGGTCGCCTCGCGCGTCAGAGCCCAGACGCCATGGCGGACGACCTCTCCCTCGACGCGCTCGACGATCTCGACGGACTCGACGTCGCCGGCGCGGACGCGCTCGTTCGTCGCGCGTGCGACGACGCGATGCGTCGGCGGGACGGTGGCGTCGCGTCCGCGTCCGCGACGACGGCGTCGACGACGATGTCGACCGAGACCGCGGCGAGCGCGCGCGCGCGCGCGGCGACGACGGCGACGACGACCGCGGGGGCGATGACGGCGAACGAGCGCGCGTCGCCTCGAGCGACGACGACGACGGCGTCGGCGGTGGTGGAGTTTACGCTTCGTGAACCCGGCGATCGATTCTCGGCGACGCGCGCGGCGGGCGCGGCGTGCGGAAACGTCGTCGACGCCGTCGTCGCGTCGACGGTCGGGAGCGCGAGAGACGCGACGACGAAACGGTGGACGTTTCCCGCGAGCGCGTTGCGCGAGGTGACGGGCAAGTTCCAGCGCGCTGGGTTGCGAACGGTGCCGGTGGAAGGCATGGTGGTTCGATGTTGCGAGAAGAGGTTCGACGAGGAGGAGCGAGGCGCGGAGGAGGCGTACAGACGAGGGGTGCCCGAGGCGTTGGACGCGAAGATGTTTGATTTTCAACGTCAGGGGGTGATGTACGCGCTTCGACGGGGCGGACGGGCGCTGATCGGGGACGAGATGGGTCTGGGGAAGACGGTGCAGGCGTGCGCGCTGTTGTCGTGTTATCGAGACGAGTGGCCGGCGTTGATTCTCGTGCCGACGTCGTTGCGAGAGGCGTGGAGAAACGCGCTTCAGAGTTGGCTCGAGGTAGAGGATTCCGACATCGCGTGCGTGGGGGCGGCGAGCGAGGCGTGGAAGCTGGATGAGGGGAAAAAATTTAACGTCGTCCCGTACTCGTTGGTCGTCAAGCTCAAGGAAAAGTTGCGAGAGAAGAGATACCGAATCATCGTCGCGGACGAGAGTCATTTTCTCAAGGATAGACGCGCGCAGCGAACGCAGGCGGTGATTCCATTGATGAAAGAGGGCGCAAAGCGCGTGATTTGTCTCACGGGAACGCCCGCGTTGAGTCGACCGATCGAGCTGTTCACCCAACTCGAGGCGCTCGTGCCGAGAGTCTTCTGTCGATTGAGCGATTACGGACGACGCTACTGCGCGAACGGCGGTCCTTTCGGCATGTTCACGGGATGCACACATGCGGACGAGCTTCACGTGATGATTTCAAAACTCTGCATGGTGCGACGCCTGAAGAAGGACGTCTTGAAGGATTTACCTCCGAAACAACGGAGTCAGGTGTACCTGACGGTCGAAAAATCGAGCATGGGCGAGGTGTACGCCGTGAAATCGAAGCTCGACAAGTTGCGACAGACGCCGGGAGCCGGGGATGAGTTGGAGGAAAAGAGACTCTTGAATGAACTTTTCCTCGCGAGCGCCAAGGCGAAGAAGAAGGCGGTGTGCGAATACCTCGAGACGCTCCTCGACGGGAGCGATTCAAAATTCATCTTCTTCGCGCACCACGGCGTGCTTCTCGACGCCGTGAGCGAGTTCATGCGCAAGAAGAAGGTGAAATGTATTCGCATAGATGGATCGACTCCCGCGTCGGCGAGAGGCGATCTCGTTAACTCTTTCCAGCGCAGCGACGACGTGCGCGCGGCAATTTTATCCATCAAAGCCGCGGGCATGGGTTTGACGCTCACCGCGGCATCGACGGTCATCTTCGGCGAGATGGTGTGGACACCCGGGGACTTGATCCAGGCGGAGGACAGAGCGCACAGAATCGGTCAACTCTCGAGCGTTCTGGTGCAATATCTCCACGTCAAGGACACCATCGACGAAATCATTTGGATGACGATACGGAAAAAATTGGACACTCTGGGCGCCGTGCTCAACGGACAGACGCACGGGAATCACCTCGAGACGATGAGCTCTGAAAAGTCACCGAAGAAACGAAAGCGCGCGTCGGTGCCCGTCGTCGACATCAGTCAGCGCACGCTTCTCGAGATGTTTTCGTCGCAACTGACGCAAAAGACGCGAGCGTGCGAAGACGAGGATGACGACACCGGCGAGATTGTTTTACAGTAGGCATTAGTACTTAGTTTATAAAGAATGTTGTCTTCATCGAAACGCCTTCATGTCGCTCTGCGCGTCGACGCGTTCGCGCATCGACTGCACGACGCCGTCGCCCAACACCGCCTTTGTCGGATCCTTCATGAATTGATTCTCCGCGTCCTCGCTGTGATACACGCACGACACCTCCGGAGACTTGTCTAAATCACCGACGAACGCAAACGTGTTCAGATGTTGCTTACACACGTCCTCGGTCTTCTTATCGACGACGTTGCCTCGCTCCAACACGCCCCAGTTCGACCGTCTCAGCACGCACCCCGGTTTCACCTCCGGCTGCGCCACGTACACGTTGAACGGATTCAACGACAAAAACACCCGCTGATCGAACACCATCGCCGACGCCCCGTTCGACATGCACAGTTCCGAGCTTGGCGTCCGCCTATCCAAAATTTCTCTCGACGCCACGTTGGACGGCTCGAGGTCCACCGCCGTGTCGAACACCACCCCCGCCCCGATACCGATCACGAACGCCCCCGCGACGAGAAACTTATTCAACTCTCGCCCCGGTCCATCACCCTCCCCGCTCTCGCGCCCATCGCCGTCGTCGTACCCGTTCCACCCGCCGCCTCGTCCCCCTCTCGCCGGCCGCGCCGGCGGCGCGCGCGCGTACGACCCCTCTCGCCGTCCCGCCTCTCGCATGCGGTCACCCCTCGCGACGCGCGACGACGACGCGCCGCGTTCGTACGCGCGGTCACCCCTCGCGTCGTCGAGAACGTCATCGTCGTCGTACGCGCGCGTCTTCACGCGCGGAGACGGTCGTCGTCGTCGTCGAGAATTCTCGCCGACGCGCGGGACGACCGCGCGTACGCGCGACGCGCGCGACGCGCGGTGACGCGACGCCGCCGCGGAGGACGCGGACATCGTCGTCGTCGTCCTCGTCGTCGTCGCCATCGTCGTCGTCGTCCTCGTCGTCGTCGCCATCGTCGTCGTCGTCCTCCTCGTCGCGTGCGCGCGCGTGCGATTCGTCGCGCTCTGACGGCATTTCACCGCACGATGCGCGCGACGTCCACCGCCCTCGCGACGGCGAGAGCGACGACGACGAGAACGAGGACCGCGCGCGCGCCGCGGCGCGATGCGTCTCGCGTCTCGCGTCGTCGCGCGCGACCGACGCGCGCGCTCGGGGAATCCCTCTCGACGTATCTGACCCATCAGGCGGCGATCGGCACCGTCGACGGTGATCTCGCCGTCGCGCTGAACTCGATCGCGGTCGCGTGTAAACGCGTGCGCGCGCTCGTCGCGAAAGCGCCGATCGCGGGCATGACGGGCTCGGCGGGTGGGTCGAACGCGTCAGGTGATGAACAGAAGAAACTGGACGTCGTCGCGAACGACGTCTTCGTCGAGACGCTGTCGAGTTGTGGACGCGCCGGGGTCATCGTGACGGAGGAGGAGGACACGCCGATAGCGGTGGAACGCGTCGGTTCGAAGGATGGTGGTGGATACGTCGTGACGTTCGATCCGATCGATGGATCGAGTAACATCGACGCGTGCGTCACGACTGGGTCGATTTTCGGCGTGTACGCGCCGGGCGAGTGCGAGATTAAAGAGACGGATACGCCGGAACAGACGCTCGAGAATTGTTTGACGAACGCGAAGCAATCGGGGGAGGCGCTCGTGGCGGCGGGGTATTGCATGTATTCGAGCTCGTGCGTGTTCGTGTTGACCGTCGGCGACGGGGTGTACCAGTTTGATTACGACGACGCGTCCGGAGAGTTTTTAATGACGCGCGAGCGCATGCAAATTCCCGACGGGAAGGACATGCAACGCATCTATTCGTGCAACAACGGGAACGTAAACCTATGGGAACCCGAATTGAAGGAATTCGTCGAGTATTTGCAAGACGGCGGTTCGGAGGGCGGGAAGCCTTGGAGTTATCGGTATATAGGCGCGCTCGTCGCCGATGCGCACCGTACGCTCTCGTACGGCGGTCTCTGGCTCTACCCGGGCGATTCTAACGCTCCGGAGGGTAAGGCGCGATTACTTTACGAGATTGCGCCGGTGTCCATGCTCGCCGAGCAAGCGGGCGGGATCTCCATGCGCGGCGCCAAGGCGGACGAGCGCGTTCTCGAGGTGACTCCGGAACACATTCACCAAAAGAGCCCGATGTTCGTCGGTTCGGCGTCCGCCGTTCGCGACCTCCAAGAATTTTTGAAGAGCAAGTGAGCGAACCATTCTTTATTTTATTTTCAATTCAATCCAGTTACATTTACATTGCGCGGCTATTCGAAATCGTTGTCGTCCTCCTCCTCTTCAGATTCTTCGCTCTCTCCCTCGGATTCGTCGTCCAACTCCATCTCGTCGTCGTCGTCGGAATCCTCGTCCTTCTCATCATCGTCTTCGTCATCACTATCTATGACGATGACAGGTTCCGTTTTTTGACGCTTGGCGGGCGGTTCTTTCGTCTTTTTCTGCGCCGACGCCGAAGGTCGCGAGGGTACATCGACAGACGGTCGAACCGGAGGCGGCTTCACCGGTGAAAGCGCGGGCATGAAACTCTCCACCTTGCCTCGAACCACCACCGGCGACACCACGCGTCCGTCGTCGTCGTCGTCGTCGTCGCTCTCCTCCTCCGCGCCGCTATCATCCGCGTACATCTTCTTACGCGCCGCCGTCGCCGCCTGACGTCGGGGTCGTCTCCCACCGTTCGCGTCGTTCGCCGCGTTCTCTTTTGCATCCGTCGCCGCGGTCGCGCCCTTCGTCGCCGTCGTCGTCTCCTTGCTCGGTTTCCCGCTCGTCTCGGCGGCGACGGACGCGCGCCAATCCGTCTCCGCCGCCCCCGCCAAATCCCCGAGCGCCTCCGGCATCGGCAACGGCTTCTCCTCGGGATTCTCCTCGCGAGTCCCGATCCAATACCAACTCGGGAACACGATGACGCTGTCGAACCACTCCTCCAAATTCATTCGATCCTTTGATTTCGCGTTGAGCGTAAAGTATCGCGTCGACGTCGGACGCACGATGCTCCCGAGCAATTTCATCCGCCCGACGCCGAAATCCAGGTACACCACCGGCGATTGCGTGTGCATCTCTCGCATCTCTCCGATCTTCCCCTCCTTGATCGCGCTCAGTTGTCCTGGAAACAGCATGGCGTACCGCGCCTTTTTCGCCGACGATTTTTTATACACATCCTTCCCGTCCCTCTTCATCAACGCCTCCGACGCGTCCATCTCCACCTCCGCCGTCGCCGGTCGCGCGGTAGATATCATCTTGACGTTCACACCGCGCTCGTGCGCCGCCCTGGCGCGCGCCGTCTCCATCATCGCGTCCGCGTCCGCGTCATTTTCTTTCCCCATGGCTGCCGATGATATTCAAAAATCAAATCGTTTCGCGTTCGTCGTCGTCGTCGTCGTCGTCCCTCGACGCGCGCGTCTCGTCCTCGCGTCGACGAACGAACGCTCGCGCGTCTTCTTCTCGTCGGACGGGTCGAACGCGCGCGCGAGTGACGCGCGACCGCGACGGCACGTCGACGGCATTTTGACGCGACATCGTCATGCGACGCGTCGTCGCCTCCACCGTCGCGCGCGTCGCCGCGCGCCACCGCGCGCGCGATGGCATCGCATACGTCTCGCGCGTCGCGCGTCTCGGCGCTCGCGCGCACGCCTCGCGTCTCTGCGGCGTCGTCCCATCCACCGCCGCCGCCGGCGAATCATCCTCGCGCGTCGTCGCGCGCGCGGCGTCCGGGGCGTCCGCGAGCGCGTCCGATCGCGCGCGAACCGACGACGAAAACGCGCGTCGTCGCGGTGCCGTCGTCGTCGCCGCGCGAGGTCGACCGAAACGCGGTGGACGAGGCGGGGGAGGTGGGCGCGGGGGCGCGGGACGCGCGCGCGCGCCTCGCGAGTGCGTCGACTTCGACGAGGATCGACCGAAGAGAAGACCGAAAAGGACGATCTCGCGCGAAGTGAACGATCGAGAGTCGTTCGTCGTCGCGGACGTGGGGGGATCGGACGGATTTGAGGATTACGTCGACGTGTTGGATGAACGCGAGGACGAGGGCGAGGACGGGACGCTCGGCGAACGCGCGCTCGAATTGGCGTCGCAAGGGCGCGGTGCGAACGTGAAACACGTCGAATTCGTGCAGGCGTGCGTGGATTTAAAGGGATGTCCGAAACCGACGCTTCCAGAGATCGCTTTCATCGGTCGATCGAACGTCGGGAAGAGTTCGTTGGTGAACATGTTGACGAATCGGAAATCGCTCGCCAAGACGTCGAAAAATCCCGGCAAGACGCAAACCATCAATCACTACCGCATGACGACCGGTGATGGGAAATTTTATCTCGTCGACCTTCCCGGGTACGGATTCGCCAACGCTCCCGAGCACTTGCGCGAGAAATGGGCCGAATTCACGCGCGAGTACCTCTTAAAACGCGAGACGCTCATCACCGTCATGTTGCTCGTCGACAGCACGGTGAAACCGCAGCGGTTGGATTTAGAGTGTCTCGATTGGCTCGGCGAGGCCGGCGTTCCCGTCACCGTCGTGTTCACAAAGGTGGATAAACGGAGAAAGATTAAAGCCGGGAAACGCGCCAACCCGGCGGAAAACATCGAACGGTTTTGTCGCGACGCGAGCGAGCACTGGGACGAACTTCCGCCCACGCTGTACACGTCGGCGGAGACGGGTGAGGGAAAGCGCGAGGTGCTCAATCACATCGCCACGCTCAGACAATTTTTTAAGAACCCGTTGGACGAGAGCGCGTTGGGAGACGGCGTCCGGACGATGGACGACGACGACGACGACGAGACGGATGATTTTCTCGCCCGAGCCCGAGACGCCGCCGCCGCCGACGACGACGATTGGAATGAATGAATCCATTGTAATTCGCGACGCCACCTTCGTCCGCACACCCCGGCGCATGCTCGCCCGCGTCGTCGCTCGCGCGCGAACGTGTACGTCGTCATCCGCGCGCGCGTCCTCGTCCTCGCCGTCGTCTCGCGTCGTCTCGCGTCGAGACGTCGTCATGACGCGTGCCGATGCGCCCGCGTCTTCGCGCGTCCGCGCCGTCGACGACGCCGCGCCGACGTCGTCGGTGACGACGAAACATCGACGACGATCGAGACCCGCGACGATCGAACCCGACCGCTCGAGCGCGCGAGCGCCGGATGGATGGGAAAAGACGCTCGAGACGATCAAGCGGTTTCGCGCCGAGGGACCGCCGGCGGCGGTGGACACAATGGGGTGCGAAAAGATCGCCTCTCTGGACGGTGATCCCGTGGGAGACGATGGGAAATACAGGCGGTATTTAACGCTCACGAGTGCGATGTTGAGTTCGCAGACGAGAGATGAGATCAATCACGCGGCGATGATGCGATTGCGTGCGCGCGGGTGCACGCCGGAAAGCGTGGCGGCGACGGAGGAGGACGCGTTGGACGCGTTGCTGAATCCCGTCGGGTTTCATCGACGCAAGGCGAGATATCTGCGAGAGACGGCGAAGATTTTATTGGAAGAGTACGATGGGGACATTCCGAGGAGCGTGGAGGGGTTGTGTGCGCTTCCCGGGGTGGGACCGAAGATGGCGTACTTGGTGATGAACGTGGGATGGAAGACGCCGACGGGAATTTGCGTCGACGTGCACGTGCACAGAATCTCCGAACGGTTGGGATGGGTCCCGGAGAGCGTGATCGGGAAGAACGGTTCGCCGAAGAAGAAGACGCCGGAGGACACGAGAGCGGCGCTCGAGTCGTGGTTACCGAGAGAGGAGTGGATCGAGATAAATCCGTTGCTCGTCGGATTCGGGCAGTTGACGTGCACGCCGTTGCGCCCCAAGTGCGCCGAGTGTCCGCTCGCCGCCGATGGGTCGTGTCCGTCGGCGTTTAAGGAGTCAACGGGGAAACCGGAATCACCGAAACCGACGAAGAAGAGGGTCAAAGTCGAGGTGGAGGAGTGAACGCGCGCGCGCGCGGAGAGGAAATCGCGAGCGCCGCACGGCGCGTAGTTTTACATCGTAATCAATCACATTCATCGCGCGCGTTTCGCCCGCGGCACGTACTTCACGCGCGCCGACGTCGGCATCGTCTCCTCACCCACCGCGTCCTCATCATCGCTCGAGACGCGCCCTCGCGCGCCGCCGCCGCCGCCGCCGCCCGCGCGCGCGCCCTCCTCCTCCTCCTCATCCGGAACCACCAACCCGACGACGTACAGCGCGAACACCGCGCTCGCGACGACGACGCACGCGCGCGTCACCCACCCCCTCGCGCGCGTCCTCCGCCCCCCGTTCGACGTCGACGTCGGCGTCCACGCATCATCCGTCTCGTCACCCCCCGTCGTGGGCGCGTCCACCATCGTCGCCCCCCTTCCCCTCCATCGCGCGCGGTCGCCCTCGCTCGACGACGATCGCGCGCTCACGGACGATCGCGCGTCCGTCTCCATCGCCCTCGACCGACGACGACGACCGCGACGAGGTCGACTCTGACGCCACTCGTCGACTCGGATTTCGATCGACGTCCCATCCCATCATGGCGCGTCTGTTTCTCGACCGCGAACCCCTCACGCAATACAAAGACCGCGCGTTTCGAGGCACGGTGGACGAATACCTCGACGCCCTTCGCCGAAGCACGACGCTGTACGTCGGGAACGTGAGCTTTTACACGACGGAGACGCAGATGCACGCGTTGTTTTCGAGATGCGGCGCGGTTCGACGCATCGTCGTCGGTCTCGATCGCGATCGACACACCCCGTGTGGGTTCGCGTTCGTCGAGTACGAAACGCGGTCGAGCGCGGAGGCGTGCGTGCGGTACCTGAACGGGACGACGCTGGACGATCGGGAGATTCGGATCGATTTCGATTGGGGATTCGTCGAGGGACGGGAATTCGGACGCGGGAAGAGCGGGGGGCAGGTTCGGGACGAGTACCGGACGTATTACGACGCCGGACGGGGGGGGTACGGGAAATTGTTGAGGGATGAGTTGGAGGAGATGCGGGCGAGCGGTGGGGGTGAGGGGGGCGCGGGGGAGGGCGCCGCGGGCGCGCCGGCGGTGGGCGAGAAACGCGCGCGCGCGTGAGCGACGCGATGAGAGAGAGAGAGAGAGAGAGAGAGAGAGAGTTGTGAATACGAATTGTTTGTTTTGTACGCGCGCGCGCGAGGCGACGCGATTCGCGCGTTCGCTCGTCGTCGTCGTCGTCGAGAGTCCCGCGCTCGAGTGCATCGTTTCGACGAGTCAGGACTCAAGAGGGCGGGACTCTCGACGACTCTCCGGCGGTTCTAAACGTCGCCCTCGTCGGTCGCGCTGCACACGTCGTCGTCCTCGTCCGCGCGCGTCGCGGCGCTCGCGGGCGTCGGTCGTCGCGCGCGCGTCGCGGGACGATCGCGCGCGCGCGGAGACGCGCGAAGGGCGAGGCGTCGCGTCGACCGTTGATTGAATTTCATTCACTCGTTGATTCGCATTCGGATTCGGATTCGAATGGGGGGCGCTGCGAGCCGCGCGGGCGGCGGTCGAGACGATCCGAAGGGGAGGAAAGAGACCAGAGCGCGCTTGGTGACGCTGAAGATGGTGCGAGCGGCGCTCCCGTTCGCGTTCGTGGACGCGTACGAAGTGGTGGAGGTGGACGCGTACGAGGACCGAGAGTGTCAGTTTTCGGCGAGGTGTCGAGGAAGCGGGAGTCTGCGCACGGTGCGGTGCATGTCGGTGAGTAAGAAGGGGAGCGAGGCGACGATATCGATGGCGCTGTATAATCTGGAGCAGTACGTGCTGGATACGCTGAATCATCCGAATGTGGTGCGGTTGCACGAGACGTTTTACGAGGCGCGGAGAAAGCCGGCGTTGGGGGTGCTCGTGATGGATCACGCAGCCGGACCGCGGTTATCGGAGGAGTTGAGGAGTCGAAAGTACTGTAGGATGAGTGAAAACGATGCGAGGGAGGTCATGGTGCAGTTGGCGGATGTGTTGAGGGGTTGTGCGGAATCTGGCATCGTGTGCGGGTCGTTGGATTTGGACTCGGTGATGTTGAGAGAAAAGGATTCGGAGAGATTGGACGTCGTGCTCACGACGATGAGGTACGCGTGCATGATCGGACAGCCTCTGGCGTACGATATGGAACTCGTGGAGTACGAGATCGAGGACGAGATGCAGGAGACGGTGACGCGTACGTACGTGCAGTGCGCGGGGAGAAGCATGCACTTCATGGCGCCCGAGCTCCTGACTCCGTCGTTGAGACCGGGTCTGGAACCAACCGTCGACGTGTGGTCGTTCGGAGTCATCATGTACACATTGTTAGCCGGGTATCAACCATTCGACGGCGAGGACGAGATCTCGCTCGCGGAAAAGATTCGAAGCGGGAATTTCGTGGCGTTCACCTACGACAGCGAGACGTGGGACTCCGTCAGTCACGGCGCCAAGGATTTAATCGCCGGGTGTCTTCGCGTGCGAACCTCGCGTCGATACACCATCGATCGCATATTGCGCCACCCTTGGATCCGCAAATACACCGATCCGGACGCCACGTTCAACGCTCTCGATTCAGATTCCGGTTTACTCACCCCGCCCCGGTCCGTCTCTCACGACGACGGTTCGAGCGGCGCGCACGGCGGAGAGTAGACCACCACGATTCGAGTAGACCATAGGCAACGCGTGGATTAGCCCACGATGATGACACGATGATACATAATACCGCAATACTATCTACTCTATGACCACACGCGTCGCGGCGAGCGTCGCCGTCGCGTCTCGAACGCGCGCTGTCAGCGCCTCTCGGGGTGTGTGTTGTCGACGCCTCCCTCGCGCGTTCGAGACGCGCGACGTCGTCACACGCCGCCTCGCGAGCGAGCGCCGCGCCGAGATCGACTCGCGCGCACTCGCGCGCGTCCCTCTCTCGCGTCCCGGCGCCCCGCACGTCCGCATCGACGCGAGAGAGGCGACGTTCGACGTTCGCGCCGCCGCCGCCGCCGCGTCGTCATGACCTCCCGCGAATCGCGCGGGAAGACGCCCTCGGTCGCCCGGCACCGACTGCGCCAGGGAAATCTGGTGCAGCGTGAGATTGAGCGCGCGAGTTTTAGCTTTTACGACGCGGATGAGGTGAGGAAAATCTCGGTGAAGAGGATCACGAACCCGGTGCTCTTCGACGGATTGAACAACCCGGTGAGCGACGGTCTGTATGACCCGGCGTTGGGACCGACGGACGGGAAGACGACGTGCGTGACGTGTAAGTTTCCGGGAACGATGTGTGCGGGACACTTTGGACACCTTGAGCTCGTGGTGCCGGTGTATAATCCGTTGTCGTTCGGGACGGTGGTGCGGTTGCTGAAGACGACGTGTTTTCACTGTCATCGGTTTCGAATGCACGAGAGTCGGGTGCGACGGTATCGCGAGCGGTTGGAGCTGTTGATGAAGGGGGATATCGAGGCGGCGGAGGATTACGCGCCGGAGATCAGTAAGAGCGCGAAGAAGGAGATGAGTGAGATTTGGGAGAGCGTCGAGGAGGACGGCGACGCCGAACGCATGGATTTGGACAACATTCACGATGTTTTGCCCAACTTGAGGACCAAGGGGGCGATGAGAGGGGTGGCGTGGACGTCGGCGACGTCGACGGCGGCAAGGCAGTTGATCAAGGATTTCCTCTCCGTGCAACCGAAGAAGTGTGAGAATTGCGGAGCGCTTAACCCAAAGGTGTCCACCGAGGGCAACAATAAGATTTTCAGATCGCAACTCGCCAAGCAGCACCACATGAACAACTTGGCGAATGGAATCGACATTCAGGAGGACATGCAGTTACTCGCGCGCAACGCGAGCGCAGAGAGCGCGGATTCGCACGAGGGAGCGGCCAAGTTGTCGGGCGCGGAGGTTGAGCCGAAATTGGTGCCAGCGAAAAAGTCGGCGAGGAAGCGATCCGACGATGGAAGCGATTCCGACGTGTCCACGGACGACGACGTCAAAGCGAACGGTTCCGGTAGTTCTGATAGCGGGTCGAGCAGCGACAAGAGCGACGAGAGTGACGTGGATGAGATGTCAGTGGACGAGCGCGTTCCGAGCACGACTGGGAAGCCGCTTTACATCACGCCCATCGAAGCCCGAGCGCTGCTCAAGAGATTGTGGGGACACGAATATGCCTTCTGTTCCATGGTCTGGGCGACTAATACGCCGGATTCGAACGCGAAGAAGGGATCGAATCAGCGTCGGAGCGATCCGTCGAGATTTTTCGTGCAGACGCTTCTTGTCGCGCCGTCCAAGTTTCGACCGCCGAGCAAGATGGGCGACATGGTCTTCGAGCATCCACAGAACACGTCTCTCACCACCATCATCCAGGCCAACCTGAGTCTCGCCGAACTCTTCAGAACGCCTCCGACCGTGCCCGAGCCGCCGGAAGTGCGAGCGGGTAGAGCTGTGCGAGCGTGGTTGGCACTTCAATCCGGCGTCAACAGACTCATCGACGCCACGAAGGCTGACACGCAGGAAGCGAAGCAAGCCATTGGGATTCGTCAACAGCTTGAAAAGAAGGAGGGTTTGTTTCGCATGAATATGATGGGTAAGCGCGTCAACTTTGCGGCGCGTTCGGTGATTTCACCCGATCCATACTTGGGTACGAGCGAAATCGGCGTTCCTCCCGTGTTCGCGAAGAAGCTCACGTTTCCCGAGCTCGTCACCCCGCACAACGTCGACTTGATGCGTCAACTCGTCGAAAACGGTCCGGACATTCATCCCGGTGCGAACGCGATCGAAGACGAACGTGGGCGAGTGATTCACTTGGACAAGTTTACGGCGGAAAAGCGCGCCGCAATCGCGAAGACTCTTCTAGCCACGACGGCTTCGGGCTCGTCCGATGCCCCGGCGAGGACTTTGGCGAAGACTGTCTACAGACATCTTCGAGACGGCGATGTCATGCTCGTAAATCGTCAGCCGACGTTGCACAAACCGGGTATCCTCGCGCACAAGGCTCGAGTTCTTCCGGGACAGCGCGTCGTGAGAATGCATTACTCGAATTGCTCCACGTTCAACGCCGATTTCGATGGCGACGAAATCAATCTGCACTTCCCGCAAGATCATTTGGGTCGAGCCGAGGCTTGCGAGATCATGCACGGTGATCGCCAGTTCACCGTGCCGACGGACGGTAAACCGCTTCGCGGGTTGATTCAAGACCACATTTGTTCGGGCCTGTTGCTTTCGATGAGAGATAGTTTCTTCGATCGATCCGAGTTCACACAGCTCGTGTACAGCGGCTTGGTCGATTACTGCGGTGACACTCACGGCAGCATCGAGATTCCTCCGCCGACAGTCTTGAAGCCGCGGGTGCTGTGGACAGGTAAACAAGTCATCGCCTCCGTTCTTTCACACATTACGCGCGATCGTCCTCCGTTGACATTCAGCGCGCCGTGTAAGATTCCATCGCATTTCTTCGGAGGTGATGATTCCGGAGAGGACCGTCTGATCATTCGTCGTAACTACTTTTGCACGGGTGTGGTCGATAAGAATATGTTTGGCAAATACGGTCTCGTCCACGCCGTCGCCGAGCTTCACGGCCGCGACACGGCGGGCGCCTTGCTGTCAATCTTTTCACGACTCTTCACCAATTACTTGCAAAAACACGGTTTCACGTGTGGTATGGATGATTTAATCCTTACCGCGCAGGCAGAGCTCGATCGTGTCGAACAACTTAGCAAGGCTGACGAAATGTGTAAAGCCGCCACGGCGGATGTCGCTGAAGCCTCCGGAAAGTCCGAAACGGAAGTGGTCGACGCCGTCGCCGCCAAACTCAGAGAAAACGTCGCGTGGGGCGCGCAGTTGGACATGAAAGCGTCCGGTTCTCTGAACAAAGTGACATCGGCGGCGGTGAAGAAGTGTCTTCCCCTAGGAACGAAGAAGCCGTTTTCGAAGAATTGTCTCTCCATCATGACGATTTCCGGCGCCAAGGGTTCTCTGGTGAACTTTTCCCAAATCGCCGCCGCGCTCGGTCAGCAAGAGCTCGAGGGTCGACGCGTGCCGCGTATGCCGAGCGGTAGAACGTTACCGTGCTTCGAACCATTCGACATCAGCGCGCGGGCGAACGGTTACATCGCGTGCCGTTTCTTTAGCGGTTTGGATCCGCCCGAGTACTTTTTCCATTGCATGGCCGGCAGAGAAGGTTTGGTGGACACCGCGGTCAAGACGGCGCGCTCTGGTTATTTGCAGCGTTGTCTCGTGAAGAATTTGGAGTCGCTCAAGGTGCATTACGACTACACCGTTCGCGATTGCGATGGAAGCATCGTGCAGTTCCAGTACGGAGAAGACTGCATCGACGTCACGCGTTCCAGTTACTTGCAAAAGTTTGAGTTCTTGGCGGAAAACCCCGAGCTCATTTTGCTGAACAACGAAGCGGCGGTGTCGATGATGCCAAAAATCAACCGTGACGGCAGAAGTGTGCTCGAGACAATCTCGCGCAAAGAGGATTTACCGCGTTTCTGCATGGAAAACTTTTGCGATCAATTGGGCGTGCTTCCGGAAAAATTCGGCGACGAGATGCGCAAGTTTATCGAATCTCGTCCGAAGGGTTACTGGGCCGACGCGAAAGGTAAATCTAATACGAGCTCACTCGCGTCCAAGTCTGGTTTAACCGCCGAAGAGTTCGCGATATTGATGAATATGCGATTCTTGACCGCGGTGGCCCCGCCGGGCGAAGCCGTCGGCGTCGTCGCCGCGCAATCCGTGGGTGAACCGTCGACGCAGATGACGCTCAACACGTTCCACTTCGCAGGTCGCGGTGAAGCTAACGTGACTCTCGGTATCCCTCGTCTCAGAGAATTGTTGATGGCGGCGTCGAGAAAGCTCTTAACCCCGGTCATGGTGCTCCCGATGAAGGCTGGGTGTAAAACCAAGGAACACGCCGAGACGTTGTGCCGGCGACTTCGCCGAGTGATTTTGGCAGAGTTGGTCACGAAACTCGCGGTCAAAATCAAGGATTACGGCACAGGTCCAGATGGTCGCATCTCCCGCGTGTATACCGTCTCCGTACAGATGCGCGAAGGGCAAGACGTGAACGATCCCAACGACGTTACCTTTAAAGAATTCGCTCGCACGGTGAAGAGTAAATTCGTCCCGATGGTTGTGGGAAGAATCGGTTCCGACATGAAAAAGGCGAAATCCAAGGGTGTCATCATAAAGAACGCTGAAGGCCCCAAGCCAGTCTCAACGGAGTCTCGCGAAGACAAGGATGACGACGAGACGAAGGATAAAAAGGTCAAGTTTGAAGTCAACGGCGACGCATCCGACGACGAACCCGAAGAAGACGAAGAGGAGGGAGCGAAGATGGAGAAGCGCAAGGCTGACGAAGACAGCGACAGTAGCGATTCCGACAGTTCATCGTCATCATCATCGTCTGACAGCGATGAGTCCGAAAGCGACGATTCGAATGCGTCTTCAGGTGACGACGACGGCGCGGCGAAAAAGAAGAGAACATCGAAGACGAGACCGCAGGTGAGCGACGCTGGCGTTCAACTTTCCAGTGGTGAAGTCATGGAGTTGACCCAAGTGGACTCGGATAGTCGAACGATCACGTTTGAAGTTCCCGTTGGCATCAACTCTCCTCACGTTCTCGTGTTGGAGGCTGCGAAAGACATCGCCGTGAAGACCATCATTCGTGAGACGACGGGCATCAAGCAGACATTCATCGTGGGTAAACCCGAGGCCGAGGACTCGAGCGGTACGCAACCGCTCTGCGTTCAAACCGACGGTATCTCTTTCGGTGCGGCGTGGGCGAACGCCGATCTCATCGATGTGAACGGAATCAAATCCAACTCTGTTTGGGACATCATGCAAACGTTCGGCGTCGAGGCTGGCCGAGCCACCCTGGTGAGCGAAGTGCAGGGCGTGTTTAGCGTTTACGGCATCGGCGTCGACGCTCGCCACCTCTCTCTCATCGGTGATTTCATGACGCAGCAGGGCGAATACCGACCGTGCAACAGATCTGGCATCGAGAAGAGCACGTCGCCCTTTCTGAAGATGTCATACGAAACGGCGACGGCGTTCCTGACGGATGCGACGATTCGTGGCGAAACCGACGAGTTCAAGTCGCCCTCTTCTCGAATCGTCATCGGTCGCACGGTTGACCTCGGCACGGGCGCGTTCAGTCTCAAACACGACGTCCCGCGCGCGCAGAAATACATGAAGAGCATGCTGAAAGGAGACCACGAAAAAGGACAAACGAAACACGTGCGTCTCGACGAGTAGAATTTAGAATTAGCAGTTTTTGACAAGACGACAACTTGGAGATACTTATTATCGGCGCCAAATCTATCGTTTACTTGATCTCCTTCAACTTGTTAAGGATATCCTTCGCCTGTGCCGTGGCGTTACCGATGTACGACGCCGGCGTCATCGCGAGCAAACCAGCCTTGCCTTCATCCGGAATGTCGAGCTTGGACACGAATTCGCGCATACCTTCAGCGTCGACGCGTCGACCGCGCGTGAGCTCCTTGAGCTTCTCGTACGGTTTTTCGACGGCGTATCGGCGCATGACAGTTTGAATCGGTTCCGCGAGCACTTCCCAATTGACGTCCAAATCGTCCGCCATCGCTTGCGCGTTCACTTCGAGCTTACCAATACCGCGAAGGGTGGATTGGTACGCCAAGATGGAGTACCCGAGACCAACGCCCATGTTACGCAAGACGGTGGAATCGGTCAAATCCCGCTGCCAGCGAGACACCGGGAGCTTGGCGGCGAGGTGCGCGAACACGGCGTTCGCCAAGCCGACGTTGCCCTCGGAGTTTTCAAAGTCAATCGGGTTCACCTTGTGAGGCATCGTGGAGGAGCCAACTTCGCCGGCGATCGTCTTTTGCTTGAAATAACCGATGGAGATGTACGACCAGACGTCGCGATCGAAGTCGAGCGTGATGGTGTTGAAACGCTCGATGCAGGCGAAGAGTTCCGCCATGTAGTCGTGCGGTTCAATTTGCGTTACGTATGGGTTGAAGTCGAGTCCCAAACCGGTGACAAACTTCTCCGCGACCGCTTGCCAATCGACGTTCGGGTAGGCGGACATGTGGGCATTGTAGTTACCGACGGCACCGGCCATTTTACCGTACAACGGAATGGAATCGAGTTGCTTGACTTGACGAGCCAGGCGATAGGCGACATTTGCCATCTCCTTTCCGAGCGTCGTCGGCGACGCCGGCTGACCGTGCGTGCGACTCATCATCGGCGTCGCCGCGTGTTCAACGCCCATGGCCGCGATCGCATCCACCATCTTCTCCATCTCGGGCTTCAAGGTCGCCACACCGTCTCGCAACATGAGCGCGTGGCTTAAGTTGTTAATGTCTTCGCTCGTGCACGCAAAGTGCGTAAACTCCATAATCTTGGCGAGTTCCGGATGCGTTATCAACGCATCCTTCAGCACGTACTCGACCGCCTTCACGTCATGGTTCGTCGTGCGCTCCACAGTCTTCACCTTGCTCGCCTCTTCGACGTCAAAGTTGGCGAGGTAGTCTTCCAAAAACTTGTTCGCCTCTGCGCTCAGCGGCGGCACCTCCGTCACCTCTGGGATCGCCGCCAGCGTCTGCAACCAACGCACTTCGACGTACACGCGCGCGCGAATCAACGCAAACTCACTGAATGCGCCTCTCAGCGACGCCGTCTTGCTCGCGTAGCGTCCATCCAACGGCGAGAGCGCCGTGAGGTCGGAGAGCGCAAAGTTTTGTTCATCAAAGACGCGGTCGCGCGACGCGGCGCGAATGGTGGATCGTCGCGCCGCGCGAGTCTCGGGAGACTTGCGCGACGGCGCGTTTCGCGCGATCGACGCGCCGGCGCGGGCGAGGGCGCTCGCGGACATGACGACGGGCGTTCGAATGGCGCGCGGGCGTTTTGAGGTTTTGAGTTTTTCGAGCCGCGCCGAGAGGGACGTATGAGAGGGACGTATGAGAGGGACGTACACTACAGACGCGCTCACGCGACGAAGGAACTTAGACGCTCTTCGCGTCGTAAAGAGCGGTGGGCACCGATAGCGACGGCGTGGGCGCTGTCGCGCACGGCGCGAAGGAGTTTCATGGCGTCGTCGTGCGCGTCTTCGATGCGGCGACCCATGACGACGCCGGCGGGAGAGAGCGCGGGAATCCAGAGCGCCTCTTCGCCGGAGCGGCGACCCTTGGCGAGGGCGCAGAGGGCGACGGTGCGCGTGCCAGAAGATCGAGAGCCGACGTCGTGGACGTCGTCGTCGTCGAGCATGTTGGAGATGACGACGTCGCCGTCGAGGAGAGTGTTGGCCGCCGCCGTGAGCTGGCCGACGCCGCCGTCGATGAGCAAGACGTCGGGAAGCTCGCTCTTGGAAGATAATCTCGCGGTGATGGATTCCGCGATGCCTCCGTAGTCATCGCTCGGGGTGACGGCGGCGCTGAGCTCGTATCGGCGGTGCTTGAGCGGAGCGGGAGAACCGCCGTCGAATCGAACGAAACTCGTCACAGCGTTTCGGCCGCCCAGGTGCGACACGTCCACGCCCTCGATGCTCGCCGGCGATTGATCGAGCCCGATCGTATCCTTCAGTCTGAGTGCGGCGATGGACTTAACGGACGTCGCGCGCGCGGATTCATCGGCGTTTTCGAGCGCCATCGACGCGACCGCCTCGAAAAGCGTACCCTCCTTCGCGGCGCCGTGACGCAAAATGTTACCCTTGGTCGACGCGTTCGCCCCGACGCCGGCGGCTCGAAGCGCGGCTCGCACGTTGGCCGGTTCGGCAATCTCGTGCGGAATGTACACGATGTCTGGGCGATCTGCGCCTTCGCCGAGGTACATTTGCTCGGCGACGAGTTGCGCCGCTTCGGCGAGCGTCTCCTCGGCGATGGTATCGTCCGCCGTCGCGTTCGGAACGTCGACGTCGGTTCCGAAAACGTCCGCGATGACGCCGTCTCTCACTTTGACGATTTTCACGGAGCACGTCGCCCCGCCGCCGCTCGCGGCGGCCACCACGTCCATGTTCCAATGTTTTGCCACTGAGTCGGCTTGTAAAAGCGCGGCGAGGGACCCTCGCGAGCCTTGTCCTCGCTCCGCTTCTTCTCGCGCCGAGATTCTGATCTCGAGCGCGGCGGCGATCTCGCCTCTTTCCTCGAGAGCCTCGACGGCGTCGTCGTACTTGGCGTCGAGCACCATGGTCGCGACGTCAGACGCGAACCGCCATTGCGCGACGGCGGCGGTATCGCCGAAACGCGAGCGAAACGAAACACCTCGCAAATCGAGCGCGCGTTCGAGTACGGCCATCGTCCGAATCGCAGCTTCTCGCGTCGGTAACGTCCAGACTCGCGCCGCCTTTGCGCCGTCGTACTCGTTTTGGAACTTGGCGATGAACAGACGGCCGTCAGCGTCTTGCGAGGTGAGGATTATTCGCGCGCTCTCCGGTTTCGGCGCATCCTTCAACAAAATGTTCAAAGGGGGTCGCTCGCGCTGAATCAGACGCGCTTCGAGCGCCAAGGCGTCGACTTCTCCGCCCGGAGTCAACACAGAGTCCAGCGCACGCGCGCTGGCGAGCAACTTGCGATGACGCGGCGACGATTGAATGAGCGCGGGCGACAGGTAATTGCCCGTTCTCGCGCGCAAATTCTTCGCCTTGCCCACGTACAGCACCTTACCATCCCCGTCGATCCATCGGTAGACTCCCGTCTTTGACGGCATGTCGCGCTGCAAGCGCCTGAGACGCTCCACGTGCGTCGCGTCTATGCCGTACGCGTCGAGGACAGTTTCCGCGACAAATTTTTCGCCGGCGACGTCCACCGTTTTCAACGCGTCCGAGGGCTTCGGTCCCGGTCGAACGACGCCACCCTCGCGACGCTTGCGCCAGCTCTTCAGAGCCTTCTCCACGGCTTCGTCGTCCACGTTCGAGTTATTCGCCGGCGTGAGCGCCGCGAGCTGCTCCTCGGCCCATTTCTCCTTTTCGCGTTCGATTTCGTCCGCCATGACGTCGAAGAGCGAAAGCGTCGACGTGGACGAACCCAACGTTGCCGTCTTCGGCACGACGTTATTCGCCACGTTATGCGCATGTTGCTTCTCGCGCCGCCGATCGACCTCATCCATCATCTCTCTCATGGCGCCCGTCACGGCGTCGGCGTACAAGACGCACTCGCCGTGTTTGTTCCTCGCCGCTCTCCCCGCCATTTGCATCAACGACCGCGCGCTTCTCATAAAACCGGGCACGTCGGCGTCCAATATGGCGACCAGCGACACGGACGGAAGATCTAAACCCTCACGCAAGAGTTGAGCGCCGACGATACAATCTATCTCGCCGCGCTGAAGCTTGGATAATTTCTCCGCGCGTTGCGGCGCGGTGAGCTCGGAATGCACCCAATCGGCGCGAACGCCGCTGGCGTTGAGATACATGGATAAATCCTCGGTGTCCGCCTTGGTGAGCACGCACACGAGCGACCGTTCGCCCGCATTCGCCTTTTCGACGACACGATGTGCTAAGTTTTCGAGTTGATTCTCTTTACCGACGATGAGAACTGGAGGATCGAGCACGCCGCTCGGTCGAACCACCATGTCCACCATGGCGTCGCTGTGTTTCCCTCCGACCCACTCGGTCTCGACGTCGCCCGGCGTCGCGCTCACGAGCAACGCCTGAGGCACGCGCTCCCAAAACTCATCTCCCATGAGCGGACGGTTGTCCAACGCGCTCGGAAGTCTGTAACCGGCGCCGACAAGGGCCAATTTTCGGCTTCTGTCACCTCCGTACATCGCCTTCAGTTGCGGCAGCATGACGTGCGATTCATCGGCGACGAGCAACCAATCGCGACGGGCCTGTGAGTCTTTTGAGCCGTCGGCCGAGTATGAAAAATAATCTAAGAGCGTCACCGGCGGCTCTTCGGGGTTCGCGCCTCGCAAGTGTCGCGAGTAGTGCTCGGCGCCGGGACACCAACCCAACTCTCGTAGCAACGATAAGTCGGCGTTCGTTCGTTGTTCCAAACGATCGGCCTCGATCGCGCACCCGCGCGCGCGAAGCGTTTTCATCTGTTCGTCGAGCTCGGCTTGAATCGACACGAGCGCGCGCTCGAGACGTTCGGCCGGCGTGATGTAGTGCACGCGAGGCCAAATCGTCACGCGTTCGGTTTTCCTTCCCTTGGTCTCGCACTCCACGATAGTCCCATCGTCTCCGCGCACGCGCGCGTCCAGCGGCGCGTCCAAATACGGCGGCCAAATCGTCACGTCGAAACAATTATCCTCGTCCGGCGCACCGCTCACGCGAAACTGACCGCGCTCGACGTCCAAGTACGGCGCCACGCGTTCGTACAACAAATCGTCGCGAAGTTTATCCGTCACGCCCTCGATCCCATGCGCGGACGCGGACGTCCCCACCTCGATCGTCAGCGCAGCGTTCACATAATCCGTCGGCAGACCTAGCCCATACAAACAACTCACGCTCGCCACCACCACCGGCGTCTTGCCCGGCTCCACCAGCGCTCTCGTCGCTCGATGCCGCAACGCGTCCAAATCCGAATCCACCGCGCTTCTCTTTTCCGTGTACCTCCCGTTCGAGTACGATTCCGGCACGTACACCGAAAAGTGCGACACGAACAACTCGACCCGATGCGTCTCACCGAGATACGCGCGAAGTTCTCTCGCCACCTGCGCGGCGAGCGTCTTATTCGGCACCACCACCAACGCCGGTCTCTCGTCCGTCGCCAACACGTTCGCCACCACGTACGTCTTCCCCGTCCCCGTCGCCCCTCGCAAACACACGAATTTACGCTCTCGATCGCCGAGCAATCGCACGCACGCCTCGATCGCCCCCGGTTGGTCCCCGGACGGCGCGAACGGCGCGCGCACGCTCGAACCGCTCGTCGACGCGCCTCTCGCGCCTCTCGCCACCGTCGCGTCCCCGCGCTTCGCCGCCGCCGCCGCCGACGACGACGACGACGACGACGACGACGAGGAGGAGGAGGATACCGACTCGCGCGCGCTCGCGTTCGTCACCGATCGCACCGATCGACCGCCTCGGCGTCCCGAAGATGTCCCAGACATCAGCATCATCATCATCATCTTTCGCATCTTCTTCGCGCGCTCGTTCGTCTTACACGCCGCGACGCTCGGTCGCGTCGACGCGAACGATGAAACTCGATCGACGCTCGCGCGCGTCGTCCCTCGGTCGCTCTCGACGCTCGCGCGCGAGCGCGAGACGCGTCGATGAGTGCCCACGCGGTGCGCACGTCACATCATGGACGACGCGCTTCGACGCGCGGCCGAGTCGCAGATGCGACGACGCGCGCCGGACGGCGACGACGCCGTCGACATCGATCGCGCGTCCAAACGCGCGCGCGAGACCACCACCACCGCGTCGTCACCGACGGAGACGCCCGCGCTGGGACGTTTCGCCTACGGCGCGCTCCGAACGCTTCTCGACGTCTCGACGTTTCGAGGCGCCGTCTTCGCCACGTGCGCGCGCGGGAGGGAACGATCGGCGTCGAAAGATCTCGCGCGAGCGATGACGCGCGCGATGGGTGGAGGAGGGGCGACGCTGGAACCGGTGAAGATGCCGGGACGCGGCGCGGTGCTCTTGCGCGCGTCGCCGAAGGGACGCGGGATGGACGCCGCGGCGACGACGCGGGAGACGATGCGCGCGATGAGAGAGGGAGAGATTCCCGCGTCGAGGTTTTTGGAAAAGGTGTACCCGATCGACGGCGCGTTCGAGGCTGGGGACGAGGAGGGGACGCGCGCGGCGTGCGCGAGGTGCGTCTCCGGCGCGCGGCGTCGAAGCGCGCGCGCGCGAGGAAAGACGGTGTCGTTCGCGGTGGCGTATCGACGTTTGGACGATGGGTCGTCGGATGAGAGAGAGGGGGGCGCGAACGCGTCGAAGATGGAGGACGCGGCGCACGGTCGACGAGTCCTGACGCCGCGCGTGGCGGCGGCGGTGAAGGAGGCGCTCGCGGCGGAGGACGCCTCGTGCGAGGCGCGCGTGGATTTAAAAGATCCAGACATCGTCGTCTTCGTCGAGGTATTTTGCGCGCGTGCGGGGGACGGCGGTGATGAACGCGCGTACGTCGTCACCGTCGGCGCGTGCGCGAGAGACGACGAGGTATTTGAAGTGAAGAGTCGAGGCATCGCGCCCGTGTCCGCGTCGACGTTTTGGAAGGCGCCGCCGCCGAAATGGATGATCGAAAAGGGACTCGCGTCCGCGCCTCCCGCAACGAGCGACGACGAGAAGGAGGAGTGCGCGCGCGATGAATGAACGATGCTCTACCACTACGTGTAGTGTACTATCGCACAATATACAATAATCGTACCACGGCGCGGCGACCGCGTAGTGCCGCACTACGGCGTCTAGGTGTACCGCAAAATCTCAAACGTAATCTCCACGCTCTGACCCGGCGCGACCTCACACGCGCTCCTAACCCCGTCTCGACAGTGATGCCCGCGATCACCGTACGCCAAATTCGGCGGTATCCTCACCGCGCGTCGCCCACCGATTTTCATTCGCGGCGCGCGCCCGTCGCCCTCGAACGCGCGTTCCCATCCCTCCACGATGTCCCCCGTCGACGCACCCACCTCCAACTTAAATCCCTTACTCACGCTCGCGCCCGCGCCGCCGACGACGAACGGGTCGAACGTCTCACCCACGCGTCGAAGCTTCGGGTCGCCGCCGTCGAGCGGGAGCGCGCGCGCGGAGAAGACGACGACGACGGCGTCCCCGGCGAACACCTCGGGACCGTCGCCGACTCTGAGGTCTTTGTATCGCAGACCATCGCGCGCGGCGATGAACCCATCGTCGTCGACGTCGGCGGCGCTCGCGCTTAAGGACGCGCGCGCGCGGGGCGCGAGCGCGGACGAGAGCGTCGTCAGGATGACGCCGCGACGAGAAACGTCATCATCGTCGTCGTCGTCATCCGTGCGTCGCGAGCGCGCCGCGACGCGCGAGCCGCGACGAGGAACGCGCGGGCGACGTCGGTCGCTCGCCGGTCGCGCGGTGACGCGCGCGGTCGTCGTCGTCGTCGTCGTCGTCGTCGACATGCGCGCGCGAGTCGAGAAATGTCGGCGGGAAAAACTCGACGCCACTGCGTCGCTCGACCGTCATGGCCGCCGCCGCGGACGCCGCGATCGCGAGTCGCGCGCGCGAACGATTGATTCCCGCGCGCGACGCCGCCGCGCGCGCGCTCGAGGAGGCGCGCGAGGAGGAGGCGCAATGGCTCGAGCTCGAAGAGAAAATTGCACAACTGCGGTCGAGAGCGGTCCCGGACGACGGATTCGACGCGCTCGTGGACGTGGGCGGTGGGGTACACGCGAGAGGACGGGCGACGAGCGCGTCGCGCGTGTTCGTGGACGTCGGGTTGGGGTTTCGCGCGGAGATGACGCTCGAGGAGGCGGAGACGCGGGCGCGGCGAGGCGCCGAGCGCGCGCGGGACGACGGCGAGCGGGCGCGACGAGAATTGGAGGAGATCGGACGCGTGATGGGCGATGTCGTGGATTATTTACGCGGTGCGTCGACGGTCGGCGGTGCGTGAGGGCGAGACACCGACCGCTTCAGACGACGCCGTCGGCGGCGGTCGCGAGCGCGTTCGCGAGCGCGAGAGATTTTTCGTGAAAATCTCGACGAACGGTGGCGGACGCGACGAAGGGCGTCGCGTTCGTCGCCGCGCGCATCGATCGCGCGCACCGACGCGTCCACGCGTCGTGCGCGGCGCGACGTTCGGTGAGTCTCCGCGCGCGCGCGTCGTCGAGCGCCGCCTCGAGCCTCGCCGCCGCGACGTCTTCGCGCCGTTTTCTCGCGTCACTCTTCGCGCGTTCGCGTCGCGCGCGCGCGATCTTCTCGTTTACATCGACGAGTTCGCGCTCGCGCCTCGCGACTGTGTCGACGAGCGCGGCCACCTCCGCCTGCGCCCTCGCGCGCGCGGCGAGCGCGTCTTCGTCCCTCGAAACCGCCCTCGCGCTCGCGTCTCCGCCGATCGAACCCATCAATCTCTCGCGAGCTCTCGCGCGCGCAGCCGCGGTGTGTTGTACTAATACGTTGAATCTGTCTATCACACGCGCGTTCGTCCCCCGACTCGCGTCGCTGTGACGTCAATTTCTAAAATTGGCCGCGCGGCGTCGCCCCCGGCGCGCGCGCTCACGCCGACTCGCGCGCGCGTTGAAACTGCGGTAATCGACTCGTGTACGGCAAGATTCCCATCTGTCTCGCCGTCTTAATCGTCTTTGCGATCTTCCTCTGCGCCTTCGCGCTCACTCCGAGTCGCCGTTTTGGGTAAATCTTCCCCGTATCGCTCACGAATTGCGTCAAAAACCTCGCGTCCTCCGCCCTCGCGCGCCGCAACAGCGACGTCTCCGCCGCCTTGCCTCGCATGGGATTTTTCATCGTCTTCCCCGCCGCCGTGTGCGTCACCGGCGCGCTTTTCTCGGTCAAAGGCGCTAAATCACCGGGCACGTACGTTTGACCCGGATAATACAGACGATCGCGTCGAAGACGCGCGGGACGCGTCGACTCGCCGCGCGCCGCCGCCGCCGACGCCGCGCTCGACGAAGACGACGATGACTCCGCGTTCGCGCGCGCCAAGCGCGCGTCCGCGACGTCGTCGGCGACGACGGACGACGACGCGCGATCGGCATCGTTCGCGCGCGTCGACGCATCGTCGGCGTCGCGCGCGGACGCGCGCGCGCGAACCTGCGTCGAGACCGCCGGCGGCGTCACCGGGACGGTCGCCGCGCGCGACGCGGGACGCGCGAACGACGCGAGCGCGCGCGCGAACGCGACGGACGCGCGTCGGCGCATCGCGGCGCGCGGCGTCGAGGCGCGACGGACGACGACGCGGGCGACCGCGACGGGATCGACGATGAGTGACGATCGAGGCGTGACGCGCATGAGATGCGATGACGCGAGAGATCGACGCGAGACGACGACGCGAACGATCGAGGATGACGACGCCGAACGATGCGGCGGGAAGCGCGTTTCTCGACGGCGCGATCGCGGCCGTGAGCGGAGACGGGGCGAACGATGAGGCGCGAGATGCGTTGGTCGTGATCCGAGATTTGCGCGAACGCAAGCTGTGGCACGAGCTCACGGTGGCTCTCGAGCGCGCGGTCGCGCCGCCGGTGAGCGAGGTGATACGGGCGCGCGTTTCCGGTGGATTGCGCGGGTTGTACGAGGGCGTGGTGCGAGAGGTGGAGACGCGATTGAATCCGTTGAAGACGGCGCACGTAGCGGTGGCGGTGAGCGACGCGTTCGGAGAGAGCGCGAGGGGTGAGGCGATGGATTTTTTGACGGAGACGAGCGCAAGATTGGTCGCGGCGCACGGGGACGAGGCGAAGGAGCCGGAGGTGTACATCGGGACGCACGTGACGCTGTTGAAGTTGATGGACGGGGATTTGGATTACGCCAAGCGCGCGGTGACGTCGGACGATAAGGAGGCGTTGGAGGCGTTAGTGGCGCCGGATCCGAGCGTGAGCGCGGCGGTTCATTACGTCGCGAGTCGATATCACAAGGTTCGGGAGAATTACGCCGAGTTTTACAAGTCTGGAATGTTGTATTTAGCGTACGTGTCGTGCGAGATGTTGCCGACGGAGACGCGCGTGGCGCTGAGCGTAGATTTGTGTCTCGCCGCCTTGCTCGGGGAGAATGTTTACAACTTTGCGGAACTTCTCGCGCACCCGATCGTGGAGAGCATCAGCGATGGACCGTTCGAGTGGTTGATGGACGTCGTCAAGGCGTTCAACGAGGGAGATTTGCACAAGTACGACGAGTTGTGCGTGAAGCACGCGGCCTCCTTGAACGCGCAGCCGGCGCTCGTGGCGAACGAGCGCAAGCTGAGAGAGAAAATCACCATCTTGTCTCTGTTGCAGATCATCTTCCACTTACCGGCGGATCATCGAGAGATTTCCCTGAGCGACATCGCGGTGAAGACCAAGTTGACCATCGACGGGGTGGAGTACTTGCTCATGAAGGCGTTGAGCGTGCATCTCATCGAGGGCATCATCGATCAGGTGGAGGGCAAAGTCACCGTGACGTGGGTGCAGCCGCGCGTGTTGTTGCGCTCGCAAATCGCCGAACTCGCGAGTCGCTTGGACGGATGGATCGAAAAGGTGAGCTCAGTCGAGACGAACCTCGCCAAGGAAATCGCCGTGTGATGATGTCATGCTTGCTATGAAAAAAATACAATTTAGCCCTACACAGTACATTCTAGTCGTCGTCCTCGTTCGCTTCGCGAGCTCACACCAAATCGTAACCATCCGTTCCGGAGGTGGACGCCTTGTTCATGGGATCCTCGAACGCGCGCTTCTTCATGCGATACGCCTCCATGTCCTCCGCGGTGACTTGCGAATCGTGCGAGACGTTGTAGCCGCGCTTGTTCTTCCCGCTCTTGCCACCGTGCCTGGGGTCATCCTGTCGCTTCAAAGCCTCGAGAAGCTTTTCGGGATCGAGTTGCACGTCGTCCTTGACTTCGCTTCCCCACAAATCGCCCGGCTTTCCAGTCGTGGCGTCGAGATGAGACTTGGCTCGCTTTTCGTTCGCCTCTTCCGCGGCGCGCTTGTTGACGACGTTGTTCGCCATCATGTTCTCGCTCTCGAGCGCGGCCGCGGCGCCTTGTTTACCCGTGCAGTACGAATTCTTCACGAAGCTCTTACAGCACGCGTAACCCCACCGACCGGCTTCCCAAAACGATCCCCACACCGTCGTGTGGTTTTGCAAAAACACATCCTCTTCGTAACGACTCTTCGCCGCTGCTTTTTCCACACCCTTGATGAGACGCCCGGCTCGATCGTACTCGACGTACTGTTCCGTTTGTCCGAGCGCCAAACCGTCCGGAAGCGCCTTGCCCGAACTCGCGTCGCCGTATTTTTCCATGATGTTTTGCTTGTTTTGCCCCGCGAGCCTTTCCTTCTTCTCTTTGAACTGTTTGTAAAGCGCCTCGGCCTGCGACGGCGCGCCTTGCATGTGAATCGCGCTTGGCCCGCCGGTTTCCGCCTGTTCCCACGCGTGTCGATTCATGCTCTCGAATTCCACCACCTGGCCGTCGTTTCGAACCGCATTATCGCCTCGGAAAAAGTTATCCTTCGGGTCCGCGTTCGGAAGCGGGTTTTCACGCATGGAGCGCGTCTTCGGATCGTAGTACGCCGAGTTGACGTCCAAGTTGAGCAAATACTTGGCCGTGTCTTCACGCATGCGCAAGTTGCGCACCGTTCCCGAGGCGCCGCCGCCCGGCGCTCGCACCGCGCGCTTGACGTTCGCGAAACCCGTGGTGGCTTTATCGTCCATCTTGGCGTCGTCGTCGTCGTCCGAGCTCGAATCGTCCGACTCTTCCTCGCTCGCGTCGGCTTCTTTTTTATTCGCGCGGCGAAAAGCCTTCTCCAACTCCTTTTGCTTGGCCAACTTTTGCTTCATCGCGTCCGCCGCCTCGTACCGCTCCACCACCCTGGAGTAATCGTTCGCGTCGAACCCGTTGTATCGATCTCGCTTACTCTCGAACCCGAGTTTCAACTCCGGTTGCACGTACTCATCCGCCGCGATGTCCTTTTGCGATTTCTTCGCGTTCACCTTGCGCGGTCTCTCCAAACAATCCTTCTTCGTGTGCGTCATCGCGCCGCAATTCTCGCACGCCCCTTTGCGAAACTTGGTCGCTCGATGCGTCGTCACCCCTCGCTTGTACCAATCACCGCTCTCCGCCTCCTTTTTCGGCGCCTTTAGATGCTTCAATCCCGGTTTTTCTTGATTGAGATACCACGGCGCCTTGGCCATAAACTGAGGAATGTGCGGGTTGATCGCGTTCCCGTCCTCATCGAGCTCGTGCGGGATCAGACCAGCCTGCGCGAAAGATATCGCATCGCCCGCGTCGTCAGTCGTTCGTTCGTTCGTTCGTTCGCGCGCGCCCCGGTCGCGCCTTCATCTTCGCCCACCGCCGCCGGGTCCACCCGCCGACGATTCTTCATCCCTCGCGCGTCGCTCCTCCCCCGCGTTCCCACCGCGCGATCGCGATCGACGCATCCCTCACCTTTCGTCCCTCCTCCAGCTCGCGCTGTTTCCTGCGCTCCTCCCTCGAGCTCTTCCCGTCCGCGCCCATCTCGACGCGTCCGCGACTGACGACGAGCGCAAAACACACGCGACGATGATCCCGCACTCGGCGCCGCGACGCGCGTCGTCATGCCCCCTCAGGACGCGCTCGTGGACGGTGAGTTCATCACCGCCGACGGGGAGGCGTTCGAGCTCGTCGCCGCGGACGGGTACGAACGCGCGGGGCTCGAGTTGTTGGAGGTGGATGACGCCATTGTGGATGAGATCGTGTCCGGGGACGGCGTCGTGCGGTTCAAGGGTGGGCCGGACGACGTCGCCGTCGTGTGCACGAAGAGTAAGACGTATCAGGTGAAGCGCGTGGAGACGTCGAATCAGTTGTTGATCGTCGGACCGCCGTTGAGGGGTGAGGAAGAGGAGGAGGGCGAAGACGCCGAGGAGGAGGGCGGCGAGACGGAGGCGGCGGGGAAGAAGCGCGCGACGGTGCGCGCGGAGATGAACTCGCACTTGGATTTGACGGAGATCGCGCCGAAATTGGATCGGTTGCGAGAGATGATGGCGAGCGCGGCGTACGGTGGTGAGGATGAGATGGAGACGGGGGAGGGCGACGACGACGGCGGCGGCGGCGGCGGCGGCGGCGGCGGCGGCGGGTTCGATTTCGAAGAGTTGGACGAACGCGTGCAGGCGAGCGAGACGCAAATCATGGCGTGTCTGAACGATGAGCTCGCGGCGATCGAGATCGGTGGGAAGTGGCGAGGGGTGAAACCGGAGTATCGATTGCACGCGCTGTCGATGTTGGCGGTGAGCGCGAGCGGGAACGGGTGGCCGAGGAACGCGTTGCCGGAGACGGATGTCGTCGACGCCATGGTGGGCGACGGCTTCATCCCGGAGATGGCGCGAAACACCCTGCACGCGTTCGCGTCGCCGAATGAGGACGGTGTCACGTGGGCGATGGACGAAGAAAAGGTGAGCCGCGCGCTCGTCGAGCGCGTCTTGAGAGACGGCACCGGTTTGAAGCAGTGGCGCCTGACGGACGTGATGGACAAATGGCGCGCGAAGATGAGCGAAAACGGTCTCGGCGAAGTGGAAATCAAGGAAGAGTACCTCGCCGGTATGGCGCTCATCGAACGTTCCGATCGTTCCGACGAGGCGTTCGTGCGCACGCTCGTCGCGACTGATCTCTCGCGCGAGCCCGAATTGCGATTCAAGTCGCTCTGGGAAGTGAAACCGCGCTGGACGCTCGCCGAATTGGAACCGTACCTCAAGGGTCAAGAGCGTCCGGGAGAGAACATCGAGAAGCAATTGCTGAAGTATTGTCGAGTCACGCAGGGAACGCCGCGCGTGTACTCAAAACGATGACGCGGTTGCGCAGTAGAGATAAAATTGAAATTGAATTGGTACACGTGCCTCGAATTCGAGTAAATCGCGACGACGCCCGGGGCTTCACGCCCCATACGTCTCTTCTAAGTATTCGACGATGTCTTTGCTTTCGAAGAGAGCGACCATGGAATTGGGATCTTCCAGATATGGGACTTGGAACATGCCGTGCTTGTCGTAGAGCTCTTGACGCTTGGGTGACCCGCGACCGACGCTCTTCTGGACGTACGGGAGTTCGAGTTCGCACAACTTTTCCGCCACGATCGTGCAGAACGGTGAACCCTCATACCCCCAAAACACGAGTGGCTTCATGTTTTCCGGCTTTTTCGACGGCGAATACGTCGATCCTTTCCCCAATCGAGGCAAAAGACTGAGCCCCGCCGTCGCGTTCGTCAGCGCGCCGCTCGCGAGCGCGGGTCCGATGTTCGCCTTCCCCGGCCCGTACTTCTCGTACAAGTACTCGACGATCGCATCGCTCTCGTACATCTTCGTCACCGGTTCCGTGTTCTCATCGACGAGGTACGGAAACTGCGCCTTCCCCCCGTCCTCTCTGACGAGAGGTCGATACTCGGGTCCGTTTCGCGGACACGGGTAATACGTCGCGTCCAAATCCAAATCGATCACCGCCTCGCGCACTTTCTTACAAAACGGACATCCGTGTAAATTGTAAATTTTCAACATCTTCGTCGGTCTCGGAAATTTCCCGACGTCCGACGTCTCCTCGACGCGTCTCCCGTTTCCCGAAAACACCGCGTACGTCTTCGCCTCCGCCGCCGTCTCGTCGCGGACGATTTTCGCGCGGTACCCGTGACACGTCACCCCACTCGTCAATCGCAGCGCGATCGGCGCCGACGCGGTGGCGACGTTGAAAAGTTGGCCCTCCGCGACCGCGAACCGTTTCGGTTCCGTGCGTCGACGCAGTTCGTACGTCGTCGTCGTCGATGATGATTCTGATTGTGCATCCGATGACGTCGGCATCACCTCCGCCTCGATGACGATATCGTCGTCGTCATCGTCGTTCGCCCGCGCGCGGGTCGATCGACGCGTCGAACGCGTTCGTCTCGACGTCGTCGTCGCGCGTCGCGTCGCGATTCTCGTCGTCGACGCTCGCGTCGTCGTCATCATCATCGGTCGCGTCACAGTTTGGCGAAAAGATTTGGGTCCCGATTCGATGACGACCGCCGAACGCGCGCGCGACGCGTGGCGCGACGCGCTGGAGGCGTCGACGACGGGGACGTCGTCGTCGTCGCCGTCGCCGATCGCGGGCGTCGAGCGCGCGCGCGGGCGTCGAGCGACGAGTCATCATCAGAATCATCAACACAATCAACGAACCGAACGAACCGCGCGCGCGCGGGAGGTGGCGAACGATTTCGTCTCGCGCGCGCTGGATCGTTCGTTCGATGTCGACGGTTCGCGCGCGTGGTGGCGCGAATTGGACGAGGCGAGCGAGCGAGACGCGGGATTCGGCGTCGCGGCGTTGGCGGCGTTCGCGCGCGAGAGACGAAGAGACGACGCGGGGACGAACGGACGGTCGGACGTCGACGAGGACGGGACCGGTGACGCGGAGACGGTGGATGAACCCATGGGCGACGCGGAGGCGTGCGCGAGATGGGAGGCGGACGATAAGTCGTTTTGCGCGCGCGCGACGCGCGCGTTGGCGTCGCTCGCGAGCGCGAGGGACGTCGACGGCGCGCCGAGCGCGAGGCGGGACGCGTTTCGACGCGACGTCGCGGACGCGTCGAGAGGTCTGAGTGAGTGGTGGTGTCGCGGACGCGGGAGTGGGGTGACGTACGAGGCGTGTCGAGACGCGTTGATGGCGTCGAGGAGGTTCGCGAGAGGCTCGACGGGCGACGGACGCGCGGCGACGCCGCAAGACGCGTGTCTGTTGCGCGTCGCGTGTCGCGCCAAGGCGTACGATGATATCGACGCATTTGGTCTCCTGGACGACGCGCGTTCGGTCGAGATCGACGCGAGAGGGACGTGTCTCGAGGCGACGGATTTTTTGCTCTCGCGGTATTACGGCGGTCGCGCGCATTTGGCGAGGAAGAGGTACGACGACGCGGCGAAATGGTTTCGAGACGCGGTGACGGCGCCGGCGAACGCGCTGAGCGCCATCGCGGTGGTGTGTTTGAAAAAGTACGTCTTGGCGCGCGCGTTATCGGAGAAGACATCGCTCGCGGCTCTCTCTCGCGCGGAATCGGAATTGCCCCCGTATACGTCGGCGGCGGTGACGCGGTACGCGGCGTCAAGAGATTTCGACGCGTACGCTGAGATGCAAACGGCCATCGCCTCGCGTTCCGTCGACGAGTACGAACGCGTGGCGGAGGCGCACGCCGAGACGTACGCCGCGGACGGGAACGCAGGATTGGTGGATCTGTTGCGAGAGCGCGTGCTCGCGGAACGCGCGCGCGGATTGGCCGAGACGTACTCGACGCTTCGTCTGGAGGACGCGGCGCGGATTTTGCGCGTTCCGAGCGCGCGAGATGCCGAGATTCTGTTGTGTCGCGCCGCCTTGGGTGGATACGTCAACGCCGTCATCGACGGTGTCGACGGTATCGTGCGGTTTTTGGAAGACGACGCCGTCGACGCGCCGACGGACGCCGACGTCGCCGACGCGTTGCGCCGACGACTCGAGGCGGCGCACGCGTTGGACGCGCGCGTTCGCGAGGAAAACGCGCGTCTTGCAAAGAGTCGGAAATACGTGACGCACGAGGTGAACGAGACGCGGAAAACGGCGGCGGCGCAGACTCGCATGGAATCGCAGAGTTGACATGCATGTTGTAACAACGTACGTACAAACGACGAGACGATCATTCGTTCGATAAGACGGCGTCGATGAGCGTCGGTCCCTTTTCCTCGAGCGCACGAGAAAACGCGCGTCGAAACGAACCCGTCGTCTCCGCTCGAAACGCGCGAACGCCGTACCCTTCGGCCAATTTCACGAAATCCACGCGCGGATCCCCGAGATTTGTCAGCGTTTTCGACGCGCACGCCACGCCCTGAATCGCCAATTCGAGCTCGAGAATCTGATACTTGGCGTTGTTCATGACGACGGTGACGACGTCGAGTCCTTCTCTCGCCTGCGTCCAGAGTGCTTGAATGGCGTAGTGCGCCGAACCGTCGCCGACGAGGGCGACGACGCGTCTCTCCGGCGCGGCGACGGCGACGCCCACGCTCGCGGCGAGAGCGAACCCGATGGAACCGCCGGTGAGAGTGATGTGCGTGAATCGCGGTGAAGACGCGCTCGCGTTCCAATACGTCGAACCAGAGGTGAGAGATTCGTCGACGACGAGGCAATCGGCGGGTTGACACGCGGCGACGACGGCGCACGCGCTCGCCGCCGTCAACGCGGCGTCGGGCGGCGATTCCGGAGCGTCGAGCGAAGATTTCGGACTCGTGAGAATCGAGCGTTTCGTCGTTTCGGTCGGAGACGGAGACGACGAAGACGAAGACGACGCCACGCCAAGTTTCTCCGCCACGTGCTCGGCGAGCGACGACAACGTGTTGTGATCGAAGACGACGGTCGAGTTCAATTTCACATCGAATTCTCGACACAACTTTTCCTGAAGCGTCACCGCCTTGGCGCTCGTCATTCCTTGACTCCAAAACGACGCCGACTCGTCGAAATCGTTCGAGGCGCGCGTCAACACGTCGAGCACGACGTCTCGCACGCCTTGCGCGACGTCGCTCGCCGCGCGTTCGCCGCCGGCGATTTCGTCTCGCAGCGCCCGTAAAATGTTCACAATCTTCGTTCGAGGCGGCGCGTCGATGATCCACACGTCGTCATCGGGTTGATTGAACAGCGTCGACGGTCCGTCTCGGTATCCAAACATGGCCACCGGCGGTTTCGGAACGTCGACGAAGCACACGACTTTGTATCGATCAAACATCGCCGCGGCGTCTTTTGGGAAGTACGGAGCGCGCGTCACGCGCGGCAAATCGCCACCGCGTTCGATTGCGGAGAAGAAACACTCGCACACGACGTCAGCGTTGATCGCGTCGGCGACCTCTCGCACGAGTCGTAATTCTTCTTCCCCGGTCGCGTCGCCGCCGACGTAAAACAACGCCTCGTCCCCCGGCGCGCGCGATTTCGCGCGCGTCAACATGTCTCGTAAAAACGCACGAATGGAGTCCGACACGCGTCCATCGCTCGTCATCTCGTCTTCCCGCGCTTTCTCCGCGCGTTCAACGGCGTCTCGAACCGCGTCCATCGGCACGTCGGACCACGACGCGTCGTGCGGGACGACGACGCACGAGACCGCGCGTCGCCTCGCCGACGCCTCGAACGCGTCCACGACGTTCATCGGAATGGATTCCGGGACCGAACAATCGCGCACGACCCCACCGTGTTCACACACGGTCCTCGCCAACGATTCCACGTCGTTATCGAGCAACGCCCCTCGTCCGCGGTGAAACGTCGACGTGTCCCCGACGACGTTGACGACGGGACTCCGTCCTCTCGACGCGTTGTGCGAATTCGACAGCGCGTTCGCCAGACCGACGTAACAGTGCAACAGCGTCATCGCGCGTCCACCGGTGCGTTTACGCGCGCGCGCGAATCCATCGGCGGCGCCCGAGGCGATGTTTTCGTGCAACACGAGGACGCTCTTCAATTCGTCGGGACGGCGGGCCAACGCGCCGACGAGGTGCATTTCCGACGTTCCCGGATTGGCGAAGCACACCTCGACGCCGGAGGCGACGGCGACGGCGACGAGCGCGTCGGCGCCGGTCAACGTTTTCGGTGCGTTTTCGTCGTCGCGCATGACGCGAGAGAGAGAGAGAGAGAAAGTGAGGACCGACCGCCTCGGGAAGCGCGTCGTCGTCGTCGTCATCGTCTCGACGCGCGGAAAAACGACGCGACTCGACCGAAGATGCCCGGATGAGAATCGGTGCGAGGTGACGTCGAATCGTCGTCGGTGTCGAGTGGGGCGCTCGGGGCGTCGTTCGAGGCGTCGTCGAACATGCCCTTGAACGCTTTCGCGGATTCGCGCTCGCGCGCGCGAACGACGGCGTCGAGCTCGCGAATCGCCGCGGCGACGGCGGCGTCCGTACCGCCGGCGAGTCTCTGTGAACGCACGTAATCCTCGCGCGCGGCGTCCTCTTGTCCGAGGGCGAAACGGGCCTTTCCCCGTCTGTAATACGCCTTGGCGTTCGCGTCGTCCACCTTTAACACAAAGGCAACGTGCGTCAACGCGTCGGCGTACGATTCGAGGCGCAAATGCGCCGCCGCTAAATTTCCGTGCGCGGCGACGAATTCCGCGTGCGCCTCCTCCTCGTACGCGCCGAACAATTGCATCATGAAATCTTCCGTCAGGTACGTCAACGCCATAGAGTACTCCCGAATCGCTCGCGCCGCGTCCCCGGCAAAGAACAATTCGTTTCCTCTCGATCGATGTCCTCTCACCGCGGCGACGCGTTCCTCGTACGTCATGTCCCTCTGCACGCGCTCCGGCGCCTCCGCGCTCCCTCTCGCGTCTAAAATCTCTAAATCTAAAATCAACCGTCTATTCTTCCCGATCGTCGGAAACGAAAAGTGTCCCTCCTCACCGTACGCCAACGACGCCGGCACGTCGAACGTCGCCCGCTCGCCCGGCGTCATCGTCCTCGCGCACGCGTCCATCGCCTCGATGTTCGCCCCCGCCCGACGTCCATCCACGAGCGCGTCGTTCAATCCAAACCTTTCACTCACGACGAATTGCACCGGTTCCATGTCCTCTCGCGTGTCTCGCGCGACGTCACCGGTCTCCGCGTCTCGCAACGAAAAGTGCGCTGTCGACGGCGTCAGTCGGGCCCATCTCTCGCGCGGTGTTTTCATCCCCCCCTCGTCGCGCGAGCGCACGGCGACCGACGCGACACACGCACCGTAACACGTCGCGCCGAGCGACACGACGCGAGCGCCGTCGTCACCGCCGCGCGCGATGGTTTTCGTCATGGGCGCGTCTCGAGGTGATTTGTCGTGCGGTACCGTCTCCGTCGTTCCGGGCGCCGCGGACGACGTCTTGGACGTCATGTCGACGTCGACGTCGTCGAGGGCGATCGTCTCCACGTCGTCCGCGGTCGCCGACGGCGACGAGGGCGCGGTGGGGTGTGCGGGCGTCGTCGTCAGTGATTCGCGCGCGCGGTCGGGATGGCGTCCGCGTCGTCGCTCGGATTTCCTCCCGCGGCGCAGCCGGACATCGTGCGCGCGGCGCAAAAGGACGACACGTACGCGACGGTGCGTCTCGACGCGTCCGCGGGGTGTGGCTCGCGACCGCGCGCGTACGCGCGAGCGATGAATCGCTCTCGATGATTAACGACCGAACGCGCGGTTTCTCGTTCCGTAGCTCGTCGCCGAGCGATTCAGCGACGCGTGCGCGCGCGCGGCCGGTCCTCGATTTTGCGTTCGGTACGCCGGGGTCATTCGCGCCGTCGGACGCGCGCTGTACCCGGCGCTGACGTCGCTCGCGGGGACGAGGACGCTGGGCGAGGAATATTGCGACTTGACGTGTCGAGACGCCGGCGGCGGAGCTCCCGGCGCGCGCGCGCGGTGGACGCGGTTTCTCGTGAGCGCGTTCGGTGAGGAAGTCGTGCGCGCGCTTCGAGGACGAGTGGTGCGGAACGTGGAGCGAGGGGTGACGCTGGAGGAGGGCGCGCCGCGGAGCGCGCGCGCGGCGGACGCGGCGGCGAGAACGGCGCTCGCGCTCGCGGGTGAACGCATCGAGCGCGGAGACGGACGATCGACGAGTGAAGAACTCTCGCACGGGGCGCAGATGATCGACGCCAGGGGTGGGTTCGCGAACGCGGCGCACGTGGCGTTGTTTTACGCGTACGGCGAGTATTACGAGTGGAGTTGTCGCGCCGCCGGCGTGCGGCGCGCGTTCACGGGAGCGTACGCGGGCGAAGAGCGACCGAGTTACGCCGTGTTGGGAGCGTTCGTCGCGTTTCAACTCGCCATCGTCGCGTTCGAAAACGCATCCGCGCTCGCGAGAGCGGGACGCGCGTCCTCCGAGTCTCGGGCGTCGACCTCGGCGACGCGCGAGTCGACGTCTCCGTGTTACGAAGCCGACGGCACGCGCGCCGCGGACGCCCCGATCGAGCGCGACCTCGCTATCATCGAGCGCGACGTCTTCGGACGCGTCGTCGGCGACACCGATCGCCCGTCGTCATCCACCGCATCACCGCTCGTCGACGCAAAGTGCGCGCTCTGTCTCTCGTCGAGGCGCGCGCCCGCCGCGACGCCGTGCGGCCACGTCTTCTGTTGGCGATGCATCGCCGGATGGACGAGTAAAAAACCCGAGTGTCCGCTCTGCCGCGCCCCGTCGTCCCCGCAGACGCTCGTGCCGCTCAGTAATTTCGCGTAGAAGGACAAGACGCGTCGTCGTAGTCGTAGTCGTAGTCGTAGTCGCAGTCGTAGTCGCGGGTGTCGAATAGTGTTGAGTCTCGAATGGGAACGCGAACGCCCGCGCCACTCGCCCGCGCGCGACGCGCCTCACCGACGCACGACGACGACGAACGATGTCGTCGACCGCGCGCGAGTCCGATCGACTTCTCGGCGCGACGGAGGAGACGCTCGCGTCCGCGTCCGGGACGTCGCGGTCGGGACGCGCGACCAAGGAAGGATACTCGCTTCGCGCGCTCACGGTGTGCGTCTTCGTCGCGAGCTGCGCGGTGTGGGCGGCGTTCGCGAAAGAGTTATCGGCGCTGTCGACGCTGGACCCGGGAGCCGCGAGCGGGGGGGTAGAGAGCGACGCGGGCGACGCGACGGCGCTGTTGGGAAGAGCGTTGGGACGCGCGTGGGCGTGAAGGAAGAAGAACGATAGAATAGACGTAGATTGTAGTGGTGATGGCGTGCGCTCGTGACGCGCGCGCGTGCGGTGGTTTCTATGTGTACTACGGTAACTTGAGCGAGGCGAACATGGCTTTCCAATTCGGCGCGCTCGAACTCGGCGCGCCGTTTCGCACCTCAAAGGCGAGCGTTCGTCCCGGACTCGGTGGACGCGTCAGCGCGCGCGCGCACGTCTCCGCGAGATCTTCCACGCTCACGTCTCCCGACATGTCGTCTCCTTGCCCCAACACGATCTCTCGAGCGCCTCCGGGCTCGCGTCGCACCGCGCACGGTCGCACCACCGTCACCGCCAAACCGCTCGCCGCCGCGCGCGCCTCTCGACCTCGATCCCCTCTCACCCTCGCGTCCGCGTCCGCGAACAACCCACCCGACGCACTCTTCGCGCTCGATACGAGGACGAGATGTTTCACCCCGCGACGGACGCACGCGTCGAGTAAATCATCCTCGAGCGCTCCCGCAACCACCACCGAGCGCACGCCGTTCAACCGCGCCCCCGCGCTCCACTCGTTACTCGCCACGTTCACGTACGGCCCGAACCGCGTCTCCGCGAGCGCGATTCGGTCTCCATCCACGCTCGCCACGACGGTCGCCTTGGCCAAGACCAATCGCATGACGACGGCTTCGCCCACGCCGCCGACGGCGTCCGTCACCAACACCGCCGTCTTGGGCGTGTCGAGCTCGACGTCCCGTTCGTCCTCCTCCGACGTCCCGTCGAGGTCGTCGTCGACGGGATCGTCGTCGACGCGCGTGCCGTCACCGACCGAACTGTCCGAACCGTACCAACGACGGAGTTTGCGCCCGCCCTCGAGCATGTCGATGACGCCATCGATGAATGATTGTTTCTCGGCGCGCGCGACGCACGCTCGGCGCGATGACGCGCGCGCGCGGGACGATGACGCGCGCGGGACGATCGCGGACGTGGCGCGAGGGCGCGCGAGGGTGTACATGGTGGAGGCGGCGACGCGCGTCGGACTCTGTGGAGCGATGTCATCTTTTTCACGCGCTTCGACGAGGCAGAGGCGAACGGCGAGGTACGACGGAACCGTCGCGTACGTTTGGATGACAAAGCGCGTCATTCCGCGCGCGCGGGATCGGCGAAGGTGAGCGGGACGAGGGCGACGTCGCCGGTCTCGAAGGCGACGGCGATGGTGGCTCGAACGCGACGCGCGTCGACGGGACGCGGCGCGGAGACGCGCAACGCCGTCGCCCTGGCGCGCGCGTTCGCGTCGTCGTCCGTGGAGTCAAAGTACCCGATGAGACTGGCGCTGACGATGTTGATGGTGCGGGTGGCGTAGACGGCGACGACGCCGTCCTTGTCGCCGCCTCGGAGGATGAGGCAGAGACGGGAGCTCGTGGCGTCCCACGCCATGTCGGCGATGTCGCGGTCGCTCGAACCCGAATCCGAGGACGACGCGACGATGTCTGGAAGTTCTAGAGGTAAGACGTGCGCGGCGATCTCGCTCACGGCGTTTCGAGGGGAGAGGTGCACGGCGGAGATTTTGGCGGAGCCGCGCGTGGCGACGAGCGCCACGGGCGCGCGGCCGCTTTTGCCCTTCACCTCGCCCCACGTCACGGCGGTCACCTCGCGACGGTTCGTGCTCCACTTTCGGCACGTCATGTCGTCGCATCGCCACACGGAGAATCCCTCGCCGACGTGCGCGGCGAACAGGTACCCACCGCACGGACTGAAGGCGACCTCGGAGACGCCCGCGGCGCCGCCGCCCAACGGCGAGTAGGCCCCCGCGCTCACGTCCCAACAGTGAATCACGCGAGACTTGCGCGAACACGCGGCGAGCAAACGACCACACGGACTCCACGACACCGACTCTGCCGCGCACGCGCCTCCCGGCGGCGCCATCGGCCCCGCGTCGTGCGCGCCGCGCTCGTTATACATCGTCAACCTCCATCGATACCCGAACATCTTCCCGCTCGTCCCGCTCGCCGCCATCGCTCGAACCTTGGCCGCATCGATCGGACTCAACGCTCCCGTCTCACTCGCCACCGTGCTCGTCGCTCGCGTCCCACGACGCTCTCTCGTCCACACGCACGTCCCCGACGCGCCGACCAACGCCAACGCGCGTCCGTGTCCCGGTCGCCACGCCATTCGCGCACACCGTCCGTGCGCGCGGTGTCGAAGCGTCGTCGTCTCCCCATCCTCATTTTCTTCGTTTTCATCCCCTCTGTGCGCGCGAATACCCCCCTTGCCGTCTCTGGAGACGTCCCGCGCGACGCACCGTCCGCCGTCATCCGCCGTCGCCAAGATTTCCCTCCTCGGATGCCACGCCAGCGCGCTTCGCGTCGTCGCCTCCTCGCGTCGCCGGTCGGGCCTCACCACCTCGCTGAGCGCACCGTCGGCGAACACAGCGTCTCGAACCGCGCGCGCGACCCTCGACGCCGTCGCGACGGGCGTTTCGGAATCATCGCGCGATTCGTTCGTTGACGCGCGCCGACGCGCGCACGCGCCGCGCACCTGCGCGGGCGTCGCGTGGACGTCACCGAGCGCGCGAGACGTGCGCGAGATACCTCCCGCGTCGTCGCGGACGACGAATTCGCAGTCAATCTCCTCGAGCGCGCGCATGAGGTGGGTCGAGGGAGAGGCGACGTGTGGGGACGACGAGGTCGAAGCGCGAGAGGGCGGGACACGCGGGACGCGACGCGAAGGGAACGAACGAAAGAAAGAACGAACGAAAGAGCGAAGGGTGGTGACGGTGGTGCACTGCTAGGTATTCATTCACATCGCAAACGAAGGGAGAATCAAAAGAAACTCTCGGCGGCGCGCTTCTTACCGCCGCCGTGGGAAAGTCTCGACTTTGTCGGTTTCGCCGGCGCCGAGTACGTCTTCCCGTGAATCGGACGGAAGATGGTCTTTGGCGGTGTCATGCGAAGGTTACGCTTACCTTTGGCGGTGTTGATGGGGGCGCGGGCGTCCGGGGACGAATACGTGATGCCGTCGTCGTTCCACATGAGTCGACGCGTTCTCGGCGACATGGACGGGGAATCGAGCGAATCGAGCGACGGCGTGGGAGACGCGCTGTTGCCTCGATCGACGACGGCGCGCATGGCGACCATCTGTGACCCGTTCCGCGTCTCATCGGTCGAGGTCGTCGTCTTTGCCTTTTTCTTCTTCTTCTTTTTCGGCTCGTCGTCCTCTTCTTCGGCGCGCGCGGCGGCTTTCGCGGCGGCGGCGGCCGTCTCCTTGGCCAGACGACGCTCCTTCTTTCTACGTTTCTTTTCTCTCTTTTGCGACTCTTTCTCGCTAACATCATCGTTCGCGCCGCGTTTCGCCTTCTTCTCCTTCTTCTTCGTATTCTTGCCCACCGAGTCGTCGTCGGGCGTCGCGACGCCGTTCTTCTGAGCCTTTTTCTTCTTCTTCGGCGGCGCCGCCGCCTCGACGTCCTCCGCCTCGGGATCGACACCGCGCGCTTCGGCCTCCTTGGTGATCTTATTCGCCCCTCGTTTCAATATTCCGTGCAGTTCGTACAAGTTTTCTCGACACACGTCCTCGACGCCGTCTCTCGCGCCCAACGAAATCGCCGTCTCGTACAACGTCTTCAATCCGCTCGGCGTCAGTCTCGCCGCGCGCGAATTTTCCGTCGCGCGCGAGGGATCGCACAGTGGTTCAAAAACGTCCGTACGAATGCGCCTCAACAACACCTGACTCTCCTCCGTCTCCATCGCGCGCACGAACACCATCAAAAGCGTCGCCAACGTGCTCGACGGGATCGGCGTCGGCGCGCCTCCGCGCGTCTCGCCGTCGTCCATCTCCAATCCACTCTCACCCTTACACACCGCGTCCACCTCTCTCAAAAACGTCTCCGCGACGTGCAATTTATACCCAACACCACCACCACTCGCGTCTCCGAACACCCCATCCCGAAGAACCTCACCCAAACGTTCCGTCGAATCCCATCGCCGTTCGCCCGCGAATCGCAACGCGTGATGCAGCACCCGTCTCGACAACAAACAAAACTTATCCATCCTGTGTTTATCGATCCCACTCCACTCCGTGCGCATCGTCCACGCGCACGCCCACGCGTACGACATCGCCACCTCTCGATTCAACGCGTGCATCAACGCTCCCATCTTATCCGCCACCTCCAGTTGCGTCCCCCGTCCGTCGGCGTGCCAATACGAGTAAAACAACCCTCGCCACAGTTTCCTCGCGTCCAGCTCGCTCAGCGACGTTCGACCGGCCAGCCACTTCGAGACCGCCGCGAAGGCTCTCTCTCGCACGCGCGCGTCGCTATCCGCGAGTTTCTTCGCGAACGACGAGCTCATGACGCCTCTCCACGCGCGCGCGCGCGTGCGGCGGCGGCGGGACGTGTACGCGCGCGCGCGACGATCGGCGACGCTCGCGGGGTTCACGCGCGCGCGATGACGCGACGCGAACGATGTGTCGTCGACTCGCGCGCGCGCGCGCTCGACGCGACGACCGCGCGGGCGTGTGACGCGCGCGCCGCCGCGGACCGGCCAGAGATGTCGGCGGCTGGTATTGGCGCTCCTCGGGAAAAGTGTGCATTGGGCGCGGCGTCACCACGCGGCGAGCGGCGCGTCGACGACGCCGGCGACGCGCCTGCGAGCGTGTGCGGTGGACTCGAAGGCGCACGTGAAGGCTGCGTAGGTGTGCCACGCGCGAGCGATGTCGTCGGTGGCATCGACGCGACGGGCGAGGGAAGCCGCGGCGCGCACGGCGAAACGGGCGGCGCCGCGAAGTTTGAAGAGTTTGTCCACGCGGCGACGAAGGAGGGCGCGTTTGGTGACGTCGGTGGTGAGAACGGGTGGAATCGGGAACGTGGTGGTGGTGGTGGTGTCCGTGGTGGTGGTGGTGGTGGTGGGGAGGCGGTCGCGTGAGGTCCACGCGGCGAGTCGCCGGTCTACGACGCGAGACGCGAAATCCCACGCGCGCGCGACGAGGGCGAGAGAACCCACGACGTCGATGGTCATCGCGTTCGGTTTGGATTTGAATCGCGCTGAACGCATCGCCGGTTCAGTGTCCGGCGTCGCGGCGCGAGAGAGAAGCATCGCGATGAGTTCGTCCAAGGCGACATCGACGAAACGCTCGAGCGCGACGAAATCATCCGACGACGCGTGTCGTCGCGCGATTTCGAGCGCGATTCGATCGAACCCGTCGGTGTCGTCGGTGAGCGCCGATGTGCTGGCGATGTCGACGTTCGCGACGGCGTCGGCGATCGTCTTGACCAACGTGGAGTGGTGCGCCAACGTGCCGTCGGAATGTCGCTTGGCGAACGTTTGGGCGAGCGCGGAACGCACGGACTCTTTCGCTCGGTGGACGGCGTCGATACCGCGCTCGAGGACGACGGCGAATGGAATATGCGAAATCCCGTTCACGTGCGTCGCGCGTCGACGAATGCTTTCAAACTCTTTCGACGCCGTCGAGGATGATTTCCCCGAAAGCGGCGCGAGAAGAAACGCGAGCGCTTGCGCGCCCTCGTCGACGCTCATGATGGGCGCCGCGTCCAGATCGGGTGACTCCACGAGCACGAAACGCACGTGTCGAATCATACGCATCGCGTGCGCGAACACGAATTCATCGACGTCTTCGAGCACCCGCGCGAACACGTGCGCCCACTCGCTCGCGGCGCGGCGTTTCGCGAGCGCGTTGAAGAACATTTTGCGGTGCAACTCGCCGAGTGCGCGCGACCCGTGTCGCTTATAAAAGAACATCGACGCGTGACGCATGACGTCGTTCGACTTCATTCTCGTCGTCGACGACACCCTCGCCAGTTCGAACGCGATGAGCGTCGCGTGTCGATGCGTCGTCTCGGCGTCTAACTCTTCGGCGACGTCGGCGTAGAATCGAACCTCGTCTCCGTCGCCGGTTTCGGGCACGAGTCGGTCTCGACCTGACAAACACGCGTCGTGAGTACCGCCATCGACGACCGCGTTCACGCATCGCGCGTCGCTGGCGATTTCAGCCGTCGGCTCTTCGCGCCACGATTCGACTTCGCGCCCATCGACGTCGTCGTCGTCCGATGACGTTGACGACGACGACGAGCGCGCGAGCGCGTCCGACTCGACGTCGGCGGCGACGACCGTGGCATTGGCGTCATCAGCACTCGCGTCACTCACCCGTACCGTCGCCTTGACGCACGCCAGCTCACACCTCGCCGCTCTCGCCTCGGCTTCGGCGCGCGCGCGATGACGCTTTTCGCGCGTCAACTCATCCCTCAACTCCCTCGCCCGCGCGCGCTCCCTCGCCCGCGCCCTCGCCTGTGATTTCGACTCCTCTCGCGCGCACGACGCCACCAAGTCCAACGCATCCAGCGCCTCCTCCACCGCGGTGACGTCCTCGCGAGACGCGTCTCGCGCGCGAAGCGCCGCCACCTTGACCTCCGCGCGCGCCACCGTCGATTCCAACAGACTCATCGCGCGAGACGCGTCCGCGACGTCGAGCGACTCGCGAGACGCGACGACGACGTCGCCTCGACGAAATCCCAGCGACGTCGCCGCGCCCGCGCGTCGTCGAGCGTCGACGCCCATTTTCTCGGATTCGAATAGTTTTTTCGAGCGCGAACCGGCGCGTGCGCGCGCCGCGGCGGGCGACGGATCGAGCGTCGCGCGCCGATCCATCGCGCGTCGAGCGCTCAAACGTGAGAGAGACAGAGAGAGACGCGCGCGCGCGAGACGCGCTCGCGCGAGCGCGTGACTCTCGCGCGCCCAAAATAACTCTGGTCGAGAAACCAATCGTCACACCGTCGAGCGATGCGCGCCCCGGCCGTCACCGCGCGCGCGACGCGCGAGGCGCCGTCCCGACGCGCGATGGCGACACAGACGCGACACACGCGCGCGATGGCGTCGAACGGAGGCGCGGCGGAGACGCGCGCGGCGGAGACGGCGAAGAAAAGGCTTTCGAGACGGGACGCTGTTTTAGGTTTAGTCGCGGTGACGACGACGCTCGCGCCCGAACGCGCGCGCGCGCGCGACGCGTCGACGTCGACATCGCCCACGGTCGCGTCCGAGTCCACGTTCAGCATCGAATCGCGGGCGTTTCGCCTCGCGAACCTGCCGTCGTATTACGAGGAGGTTGATTTGGGCGCGAGCGCGGCGGCGAGCGCGGAGACCTTTTTGCGCGATTCTAGATTCGGGCTCGCGGCCAACGTCATTCAGTTATCGTCACAAACCGCGTCCGAGGGTGGACCGCGCGCGCTCGGCGATATCGGCACCGCGGAGGAGGTGGGGAAACGGTTGGTGGAGGCGGAGAACGCGAAATCGAGAGGTCGCGCGGCGGCGACGCTTCGACGCGTGAACGCGCGAACGAAAGACGGCGTCGAATACATAGACGTCACGTACGAAAAGAACGTGTTGGGCGTCCCCCGCGTCGTGCAAACGACGCTCGCGCTGGACGCGAAACCGAACGGCTCCTCCACGCTGTACACGTTGGCCGTCGAGGAAGACAAAAGTCGATACGACGCCGACGAGGACGCGTTTCGAGCCATCGCCGAGGGATTCACCGCGCTCTCGGAGTGAGTAGTCGCGCACTCGCGTTGTCACTCGCGTTTTCGCCTCCCACGCGCGCGCTCAGCGCCCGATGCCGACCATTCGTAAAAAGCGCGTCTCGCCGCGTCCGCGTTCCCGTCCCCGCACACCGAGCCTCCTCGTCGCGCGCGCGCCGCTCGAACGCGCGCCATGGTGAAGGCGTACCTGCGGTACGAACAGGCGGCGGCGTGGGGCGTCGTCGCCACCGGTCTCGGCGACACCGCGGGCGCGCTGACGTACGTTCCGGCGTCGTCGAGCGACGATGTCGGCGGTGCGGCGGCGGGCGCGAGGGAACGACTCGCGGTGGCGGCGCTCGAGCGCGTGGGGGTGTGGGACGTCAAGCGCGCGCAGCGCGAGCGGCAGCTGATCCCGCCGAACGATCCGGACGAGCACGGGGTGACCAAGGCGGCGCCGAGGGTGACGTGCGTGGCGAGGTCGCCGACGGGTGAATTCGTGGCGAGCGGCGGGAGCGACGGAAGCGTGCGGTTGTGGTCGTTGTCGGGCGATGAGTGCGATGTGACGTTTCGAGGACACAAGAGAGACGTAACGACGCTTCGGTTTTCGCGAGATGGGAGTCTGTTGGTGTCTGGAGGGAGAGATTCCGACGTCGTGGTGTGGGACGTCGCCGCGGAGAGCGGACTCACGCGTCTGCGAGGACATCGAGATCAAATCACGGATTGCGCGCTCGTCGAGAGGAAGAGGGCGAAGAGCGCGGATCTATTTAATAGATTTCTCGTGACGACGAGCAAGGATGGGTACGTCAAGGTTTGGGATTTGGGAACGCGCGCGTGCACGCAGACGCTGACGGGTTTCGACGGCGAGACGTGGAGCGTGGACGTGAATCCGACGCAGACGCGCGTCGTCATCGGTACCGCGGATCACAAGTTGCACGTGTACAATTGCGACGCGATGCGGGATGGATATAACGCGGAGTTGCCGCTGTTCAAGATGGGAACGGTGACTCGAGGACAAAAGGGACGAACGATGACGGTTCGGTACCACGAGACGGGCAACTACCTGGGCGTGCAGGGCGTCGGTCGAGGCATGGAGATTTACCGCGTTCGAGACGAAAAAGAGGCGGTGAAGAAGCAGAAACGTCGTCTCAAGCGTAAGCGTGAGAAGATAGAGGCCAAGGCGCGAGAGGCGGAGGAGATGGGAGATTTGGAGGCGGCTCGAGAGGCGCGAGAGGACCACGATGAGGACGGCGCGCGAAGCGCCGCCGATGAGTTGGAGCTCGCGTCAACGATCACGACCAAGTCCAAGATGCGTGGTTTCGCTTTTTCCAAAGAGACACCCAAGCGAGCCGACGTGATGTGCAAGGTGGCGGTGCTTCTCGACGACAACGCGATTCAAGAGTGGGAAGTCGTCGAAGAGGAAGAGCCGACCAAGCTGCACGTCATCGAGAGCGCGGGTCACCCGTCCGACATTCGTGCCGTCGCTCTGTCGCCCGACGACGAGACTGTGCTCTCGTGTTCGAGCAACGGGAGTAAGCTTTGGAACGTGTCCGACGGCGCGTGTCTGCGAACCATCAAGGGCGGGTATGGTTTGTGCACGTCCTTCGCGCCCGGTGGACGACACGCCATCATTGGTACGAAACAGGGCGCGATCGAGCTCATCGACGTCAACGCAGGCACGCAGCTCGCCGTGCCCGAGGCGCACGAGGGTGCGGTGTGGGCGTTCGCCATGCTTCCAGACGACAGCGGATTCGTCTCGGCATCGGCGGATAAAACCGTGCGATTTTGGGAATGGACGCTTGATAAAAACGAAGACGGTCTGCGCACGCTTAGTTTCAATCATACCCGGACGCTTCAGATGGCGGAGGACGTTTTGAGTTGCCAAATCAGTCCGGATGGAAAGCTGCTCTCCGTGTCGTTGTTGGACAACACGCTCAAGGTTTTCTTCGTCGACAGTCTCAAGTTTAATCTGTCGCTGTACGGCCACAGGTTACCGCCATTGTGTCACGACATTTCGAGCGATTCGCAACTTCTAGCCTCCGCGGGGGCGGATAAGAATATTCGCATCTGGGGTTTGGATTTTGGCGATTGTCACAGATCCATCTTTGCGCACCAAGACTCGGTCATGGCGCTCAAGTTTGTCCCGAAGACGCACTACCTGTTCTCTGTGGGCAAAGATAAGCTCGTCAAGTATTGGGACGCGGATAAATTTGACCCGTTGCTGACATTGGAGGCCCATCACGCGCCCGTGTGGTGCTTAGCTATTAGTAAGAAGGGCAATTTTGTCGTCACCGGGAGCGGCGATCGTTCGTTGCGCCTGTGGGAACGAACCGACGAACCGTTCTTCGTCGACGAGGAACAAGAGCGTCAACTGGAATCCATGCTCGACGAAGAGATCGACGAACGTGTTCGTCCCAACACCGAACTTCCCGCCGAGGGCGAGGCCGGCATGGCTGGACGAAAGACTCTCGAGACGTTGACCGCGGCGGACGCCATCGCCGAGGCGCTCGACCTCGCCGACCACGAGACCAAACGTCTCGCCGAGCACGCCGCGGACACCGAAAAATCCAGTGGCAAAATCGCCCCCATCCAGCCCAACCCTCTGCTGTTGGGTCAGCCCCCGTCCACGTACGCCCTGAACGCCATCTCCAAGGTTCGCGCGAGCGAGCTCGAACAAGCCGTCCTCGTCCTCCCGTTCGAGTACGTCGCCCGCATCCTCCACCATCTCACCTCTTGGCTCATCGCCGGTCAAAAAGTCGAGCTCACGTGCAAACTCGCCGCCCTCATCATGCGTCTCCACGCGCACGAGTTCGGCCGAGAACCTGAGACGAGACGCGCGCTCGTCGAGCTCAGGCCGCTCCTGCGCGCGAGGGCCAAGGAGGCGCGCGACGTCATGGGATTTAATCTCGCCGGCATGCGCGCCCTCCGCGGGTACATTCGAGACAACGACGCCTCCTCAAACGGCGTCACCGGTACCGATCCGTTCGCGTGAGCGCTCGCGCTTTTCCCCGTCAATAACGAAACGACGCCCTCTCTCGTCGTCCCCGGAGCGTCGCCGCCGCCCCCTCTGACGCGCAACGAAATCTGTGTATCCGTCCGCACAGCGCGCCTCGTCATGAGCGCGCCGCGTCCGATGACGTCCCCCGCGCCCACGCGACGCGCGCTCTTCGCCTCGGCGTCCGTCGCCTCGTTCACCGCCCTCGCGCGCGCCGACGGGGCGTCCGCGCGCGTCGCCGCCAAGAGGCAAACCTCGGGCCGAAAATCATCATCCAAAGCGGACGACGACGTCCCCGTCACGCGACTGGAGCTCCGCGGACGACGGTTGATCGCCATCGGTGATTTACACGGTGATTTCCTAGCCATGGTGCGATCGCTCGAGCTCGCGGGCGTGTGCGACGAGAACGGGAAGTGGATCGGCGGGAACGCCGTCGTCGTGCAAGTCGGCGACGTGTTGGATCGAGGCGATAGTGAGATCGCCATCCTGCGGAAACTTCGCGCGTTGAAGCGACAGGCGAAAGAACAAGGGGGTGACGTGATCACGATGAATGGGAATCACGAGATCATGAACGTGATGGGGGATTTTCGGTACGCGACGCCGGGCGCGTTTGAGGAGTGTCGACTGTACGAAGAAAAGAGACGGAGTAAAGCTGGTAAGGATGGCGCTGAGAAGGGCGCGGACGTGGAGATGGCGCTCGAGGAGGATGATGATGGATTGGCGGGCGTGCGGGCGAGACAAAAGTTATTTTCGCCGGGCGGGGAGATCGCCAAGTGGTTGGCGAAACAACCGACGGTGTTGGTGGTTGACGACGGGACGGTTTTCGCGCACGCCGGGATCGATTTGTCGCACGTCGAGTACGGGTTCGAGCGAATCAATCGAGAGGTGTCGCTGTGGATGCAGGGGAAGATTAAGATGCCGCCGAAACAGGTGTTGGAGTCGGACGGCGTGGTGTGGACGAGAGATTACGGTGGAAAGGACGCCGGCGTGCAATACGAAGCCAAGGCGTGTCGACGACTGGGCGCCGCGCTCGACGCCGCGGAGGCGAAGCGTTTGGTCATCGGACATACGCCGCAGACAACTGGGGTGACGAGCGGGTGTAAGGGCGCCGTGTGGCGCGTCGACGTCGGAGCGTCGAGAGGCATCTATGGGAACGCCGCGCAAGTCATCGAAGTCATCGGGGGCCGCGTTCGCGTCCTCGCATAAAGAATGAGAGGATGGATCCACCCCCAGACGCGCGATACCGATTGCTACACCTATTCATTCATTGTTTTGAAATATTACAACTAGTACACCCACCGTTCGTCATTTCCGCCTGACGAGCAACAATTCTCGAACGTTGCTGCTCCCGTCTGAAAACGTCTTCAGACTCTCCACCTCTAAATCGAAATACTTTCGACAATACGTCGTGAACGCGTTCGTCCCTCCGCCGACGCCGAAATAATAACTCTTCGCCGCGACGTAACACGCGCCGGTCTTCTCGCGAAGCGCGTGCGCGATGAACCGACACAAATCGTCGTATTGCCCGACGTCGTAGATGGATTCGCTCGTCAACAGCACGTCGACGGACCCCTTCTCCACGAACGCGTCGTATCCCGACCACCCCCCGCATAAAAACCTCACTTTCGACGGAACTTTCTCCTTCTCGCTCTCCATGAGTGCCATCGTCGCCTGCGCGTTCGGCACCGTCACTTCCTCCACGACGTCCCGGTTGTAATCCGTCAGCGTCACCGACTCGCACCGACCGCTCAATTTTCGCATCGCCACCAGTCCCGGCACCGCCTGTCCCGCCCCCAGCTCCAACACGTGCAATTCATCGCTCTTCATCTTCGCCATCTCCACCGCGAACGCATCGTCCGTCGCGATATACGTCGCCAAATCATCCGCGCACTCCCACGACTTGAGCCCGCCCTCGTACACCCCCGGGACGACGTCCGCCTCCTCGGGACACCCATCCAGCGTCGACGCCGTGCTCCCGTGCGCGCCTCGAACGATTTCCACGTCACCGTGCGTCTCATAGATCCCCTGCCACGTCGCCTCGTCGTCGCACTCGAGCGAAGACGCGTCGATTTCTTCGGCGGCTCGGTCCTCGGCGCGCGCGCGTTTCCCATCGCGTCGTTCATCCTCCGCGTCGTCGTCGTCGTCCTCCGCGCCGCCGAAACCGAACCGAAACGTTCCTCGCTCACCGTCGAGCATGTCTCGGGTCACGCGCGACGCGCGACGCGCGACGCGCACTCCCGACGCGTCAGACGGCGACGCGCCCATTTTCAGAGAAAAACATGCAAAACGCGCGCAACGCCCTCAACGCGGGCGTCGTCGGCGCCGCGCTGCAAACCATCGTGTACGGTGGGGCGGCGACGTATGGTTTATATAACAGGTGCGCGAACTCGCGCGTCGGCGAGCGACGCGACGACGACGACGACGATGACGCTCGGGACGATTAGGGCACGCCCCATTCATGAATCTCTCATTCCTCACGTCCCGCGACGATGACGACGATTGGCGTTCCGTGGACTGACGCCTGGGCCCGCCGTGTATTTCCTTTTTGTTTCCGTGCAGTCTGTTCAACGTCGAGGGCGGTCACCGCGCCATCGTGTACAATCGATTCGTCGGCGTCAAGGACAAGGTGTACGCAGAGGGGACGCACTTCATCATTCCCTGGGTCGAGCGTCCGTACGTCTATGACGTTCGCGCGCGCGCGCACCAGGTGAATTCGCAGAGCGGATCGAGAGATTTACAGATGGTGAACATCTCCATTCGGGTGTTGACGCGACCGGATGCGAATAAATTACCAGACGTGTACCGCACGCTCGGGATGGATTTCAACGAACGAGTGCTTCCGAGCGTCATTCACGAGACTGTTAAGTCTGTCGTGGCGCAACACAACGCCGCCGAGTTGATCACGAAGAGAGAACAAGTGTCTTTATCTATCAGACATCTATTGAAGAAGCGCGCGGCGCAGTTTAACATGGTTTTAGACGATGTCTCGCTCACGGCGTTGACCTTCGGCCGCGAGTACACGGCGGCCATCGAGAGTAAACAGGTGGCGCAACAGGAGGCGGAGCGCGCCAGGTTCATCGTCGACAAGGCGAAACAGGAGAAATTATCCGCAGTGATTCAGGCGGAAGGGGAGGCGAAATCTGCCAAGCTCATCGGGGAGGCCATCGCGAGCAATCCGGCGTTTTTGACGCTCCGTAAAATCGAAGCCGCGAGAGCGATCGCGCAAACCATGGCCAACTCGAACAACCGCGTCATGTTGAGCGCGGATTCGCTCTTGTTGAATTTACAGGATGAAAAGAAGTGAGCATAGGAGCGCGCACGTAGAGATTGTTAGAACACACTAAACGTTACAATTCCTATTCGATACGCTCGACGAACGTAGGCGCTCCCGGCTCGCGAAACGTTCCTCGGCGACGACGAGGCGACCGACGAACACATCGTGCGTCATCATAGAGACAGCCCCGCGCCCTCACTCGCCCTTTCCATCCTTGGACGCGCGCACACGGTCGTCGAGTTCGCGAACACTCGGTGGTCGTTGGCGCGCGATCAGCACGAGCCACAGCACGAGCGCGCAGACGTGAAGAGCGGCGAGACCGAGGGCGAACACGTGAATCTTGCTGTATCCCCCCTTGTCGTTCACCACGAGCGAGGCGATTCGCTCGAACATGATGGCGAACGACGAAGCGATGACGGGGAATGGGGCGTCTCGGCGACGGCGAGCGTCGTTTCGCGTGTGACGTGTTGATTGTTTTTTACAGAGTGAGTGAACGTGAACGATTAGGCGGCCATTTGGACGTCCGCGGAGGCCTTGTACGCGTCGAGGCTCGCGTCCAAGTCGGCGGCGGTCGGCTTGGGGCCGTCCGGTTTCTTCTCCTTGGGCTTGCGCGCCGGCTTCTTCTTCTTCGGCGCCGGCTTCTTCGCGGCGGCGACGGCTTTCGCGGTCGCCTTGCCGCGCTTGGGCGCGGGAGTGGCGTTCTTACCGTTCTTGCCGTTCTTTTTCGGTTGCTGCTGCTTCAAACCCGTGAGTCGCTGGGTGATCGGCTTGGCCTGCGCCGGAGCGTCGACGATGACGATGCTCAACGGACGACCGTCGAGCTTGACGCCGTGGTACGTCTTGACAGCCTTGAGGGCGGACTCGAGCGTGGCCATGATGACCTCGGCCGTGCCCTTAGACTTGCCCTGCGGGCCGTAGTTGATGCCAGCCTTGAGCACGCGACCGGCTTGACCGAAAAGTTCCTGTTGTAAAGGATCGACGCGGGGCGATGTCATCAATACGAGTTCCCTCCAAAAATAAACGTGTGCGAGCGCGTGCGAGCCATGAAAATCGAGTGAAGTCGTTCTGATCGAGTGTCTAGTGTCGAGAGTCGAATGTCGAGTGTCGCGGTCCAAACGAATCGGTGAAATAAAACCAAGTCTCTTCTCTTCGTCCGCGCATCAGTGTAAGCAGTCAAACCGCATCTTTCCAATGAAGGGTGCCCGTTCGAATCGCGCGGAGGTGCCGAGGGGATTTTCAGACGCGCTCTCGAACGTCTCCCGCGTTGCATCTCCGCTCGATCGAACCGAGCGCATCGCCAAAAAAATCATTCGCGCGAGCTCGCGAGGCGACCGTCACCCGTCTTCGAAAGCGTCGTATACATATCCGATCGATCCGACGGATGACGGTTCCACGTCGTTGCGCACCGTCGCGATCGCGCGCGCGAGATCAAACCTTTTTATTCCAGCCCACGCATCGTAAGGCGACAACGTTCGATCGCGCGCGCCATCTCGCTCGTCGCTCGCAGCCGCGAACGAGCGGACGGGTGCCCTCCTAGACGAACTCCTCGCGCTCGACACGTCGAGCGTACGAAAACTCGCGCGAATAAACTCTTACGGTCGATCCATCAATCATGAATTGATCCGAATTCTTCTCCTCTCATCGAGACGCAAAGTCGCGAGACGAGCGTCGATCGAGACCGCGTCGGGCGTCTCGCCGCCGGCTGTCCTCGAATCGTACGAAAGTCTTCATTCATCTCATCGATCGTTCTCGAGCGTCACGAGGGTCGAGGGATGACGCGCGGCACGTCACATCACACCATCATCATCACCCCCGACCTCTCGCTCGCCCGTCTGACGAACGCTCGTCCTACTGCTAATCTTCGCACCTTCATGTCCCGATCCGTCACCTTGAAATCCAAGTTGCCCACCATTAATTTCGTCTTCCCACCGACGACGGCGTTCGCGTTTCCGCGTCCACCGCGGTGCACGGTGTCCACCGCCATCGCAGTCGCTGCCGCGCTTCGGTTCCCTCGCTTCTTATTGCCGGCTTTGCCCTTCTTGACGCCACCGATCGCCATGGGCGCGGGGCCCGAGGATGATCCACCGCGCGCGGTTTTCTTGGCGGTCGACGCGCGTTTCTTACCGCCCACGGCGACGCGGACGGAGGATTTCGCGGCGCGACGCCTGGGGGCCGTCTTGCGCGTCTCCTTGATCATGTCGTCGAGGGATTGGTCGAGGTTCATGGCGGCCATGGCGGGTCGATTCGATCGCGAGGCGAGATCTGCGGATTCTCGAGCCGAGAGACGCCGAGGAGACGGCGGGGACGCGCGGGGACGCGGATCGCGCGCGTGACCGTGACCGTGACCGTGACCGTGATGTGTGCGCGTGATGTGTGAGAAATAATGATTAATAATGAACTGCGTGTGCTTGGCTGCTGTGAGGTGTATGCTACACGACGACGACCGAACGCGCGGACCGGACGTCGGCGAGTCGGGCTCGAAATCGAATCAGTTGGCGAAATCGAGCGGACCGTGGCCGGCGAGACCTTCGATGACGAAGACGAAGGTGGCCATCATGGCCAATCGAGAGTGCTGAATCTCGATCGTCTTGAGAATGCTGAGATCCTCCTCGGTTTGGCCGGCGGCGAGGCCGAGCGGATCGAAGAGTCTGCCGCCCGGGTAGAGCTTATCCAAATCCTTGAACGCCTCCACCTCGTAATTGCCGTTTCGGAGGGACTCGGCGACGAACATCAACGGGAGGTGGAAGATGGGGAGCCAGAATAAACCCCACGGGATGGTTTCGCCCATGTACGTGAGCTGCCATCCGTACACGGGGTCGTTTTCGATGGCCGTGTTCCACCAGTGTTGGTCGGGAGTGCCGAAAATCTCATTGTGCGCCAAGAATTCGGGGAAGAGCACGCCGATGCACGCGAGCATGGCCCATCTTCCGTGAATGAGCTCGCGCGCGCGGTAACGCGCGATGTCGCTCTGGGCACCGAGCGCCAACGGGTCCCAGCCGATGTCGCCGGGAAGCGACCCGGTGAGGTGCGGCGGGACTACGTCGGGCGCCATCGAGATGAACGCGGAGGGCAAAAACTTCTTACGGGCCTTACCGTAGAGATCGTCTTGGCTGAGACCAGTCTTGCGCACGGCACTTGTGACAATCATCGCGGCACTACCGTCGGACCAATACGTGACGGCGCCTTGGCCGGACGCGTCCATCTTCATCGCGCCCACCGACACCTTGGGTTGCGTCGAGGACGTGACGGCACTGATGCCTCCACCACCGCTCGAACCACGGTCCGGACCGATATCATCGTTGTCAGCGTTCTTGAAGTTTTTCCGCTTGCCCACAGACCACCAATCGCGTCCCATGTACCCCGGAAGCATGCCCCCTCGCTGTGATTCGTAAAAGTCATCCATCATCTTTGTCGTGTTCTTGGCGCCCGCTTGATCTTTTCGGTTCACCTGCAAGACTTCCAGACCGCTCTCATCCTTGGGCAGCAGTGGATAGGCGTACGCCTCGGCTAATCGAGCGCCCGAACCACCGGCGGAGACCAAGTGCGCGAGGAGCAAACCTCGCAACTCGTTGTCTCCGATGATGAACGTCGTCAAGGCAAACATGATGAGCTCCGAACTCGACAACGAGTTGCCCAAGAAACCGCGGCTGAGATCCGTCGGAAGCGCAAAGAACGTGCTAAAGAAGTTGCGCATTTGTTCGATGCGAAGCGACATCAAAAGTTCCATGCCAAACTGATAAAATCCAATTTGACGTCTCTGCTCGGCGCCCCACAGAACGTCCCAGGCTCGGCGACTCGCTTCGATTTCGCCACCCTCTTTTAACCCGGCAGCCATCGCCTTTGCCACCTTGGGCGCGGTGCGGATACTATTGACTACGGAATAACCGGACGCCGGGTGCACCATGCCGGCCGCCGCACCGTACGCGATCGTACGCTGCGGAACCACCGGCGGCGTGCCGCCGAGTGGGATCCAACTCGCCTCAACCTCGATGATGTCCTCCTCGACGATGGGCATGCCCATGCGCGTCATGCGTCTGTACAGACGGCGTTTGAGTTCGTCGAACGGAACTTGCACGCGGGCGACGAGACAGGTCTCTTCCACGAAGACGACATCCTTGTTCACCGGTAATACGTAGAGGAAAGACGGTACGCGCCAGACGCCCTCGTCCTCCGCAGTCATCATGTCCGGGTCGCTTTGACGGAAATCCATGAACACCGCCTTGTTAACCTCGAATCCGTGGTTCGGAATGCGTACTTCCACACCGTAGGCGGTTTGCCAACCCGGCGGCGAGCCTTCCTCGTAATTGAGCACATCTCTGTTGTGTCCCGTGCCGGCGACGACGAGTCGAGAGTTGAGAGTAAAAACTTTACCCGTCGATTCCTCCTCGATCAATTTCTTGTCGCCCTCGGAGACATCGTTGTCCTCGATGACGCTGCCTCGAACCTCCGCCAATTCATTCTTGTCCGTGTCCCCGTGACGCACGAAATCAACCAAGCCCGGCAAGTACTTGACGCCAGCAGCGGCACAGTCGTTCAACAGTTGATCTCGAAGACGTTTGCGGCACACTTGTCCGTACGGACGTCCCAGCTGCGTGCCAGAGGCGGGGTCCGAATCACCGAACCACACCAAGGCGTCGTCGTATTTGTGAAGCAGGCAGTGCTCGAGTCCGAGAGCTCTGAACTCGTCGAGCCACACGCCGTAGTTGTTGACGAACGGTGTATCTGGAGCCACGATACCGACGCTCAAACCTTGTTTCGCCGTCTCAGCCGCGATCGCGAGACCCGCCGGGCCGGCGCCGATGACCAACACGTCCACATTGTCGCCGCTATTCATCGCTCCGAGGTATTCCTTGATCGTTTTCTGATCATTGAAAACCTTGCGTTGCTGAAACGCGATCCACTCGCGGTCGTCCTTGATCTCGCTCGGATTCATGTCGTCGGGATTGCTGAGCGCTTCTTCTGATAAGATATCTTCAAAGTCCAACATGCTGCCCGTGATCGGTTTCGCCGTCGGGTTGCTGACTGGCGCCGGAATTGGACCGTCTTCGCGAAGGATCCCGTCGCGGTTATTGGCGTCCTCGAGAACCAAACCGCCCCACTTGCTCGAATCAAACTTGTTGTCCGCGAGCGCAAAGTTGGCGAAGAACGAACCCATGAATGGAAGCGCGGACTTGACGAAAGTGACGCGCATGTAGTTGGAGAAGAGCACGAACAGGTTGACACCGAGAGACAGCAATCCGACGGGTTGAATTCGCCAACTCAAGAAACCGGCCCAAACGTCTCTCGGAAGATCGAAAAACGTGTCAAAGAATTGGCGCGTGCCGTCAACGTCGAGTTGCATCAACGTCTCCATGCCGAAACACATGAAGGTTCGCATGCGCAAATCGTTTTCTGGCCAAATGGATTGCCACACCAACTCCGCGGTGGCGTCGGCGTCGAACTCGCCGTTGTCTGTTTGCGCCGCCTCCGCCGCCTCGAGAGCGCCGGTGACGTCGCCACGTTTCCCCGCCTTCAGGGCATCATCGAGCGTACCGACGAGCGTTCTGACGCACAGCATCGTCTTGGCCACCATGAAACCGGTGCTCGGATGCACCATGCCCGCGGTTCCGCCGATGCCGAGCGTTCGTTGCGGAAACGTCGGCAACACGCCCCCCATGGGAATGAGACAGTACTCCTCTTCGTGCACCGCCGTCACTTTGACGCCCAAGTGATCGAGACGTTCCTTTAACTTGAGCTTCAAGTCATCGAAGTCGAGTCCCGGACGAGCCACCAAGCTCGTCTCTTCCAGGAAGATTTCAGTCTCTGAAAACGGCATGGCGTACAAAAACGTCGGAAGTCTATCGTTTTGATGCTTCAGGTCCGCGCTCAAGTGTTCGTCGCGCCAATCCATGAAGAGCATCGTATCCAACGGAAAGTCATGTTTCTCCACGGTGGCCACGATGCCGAACGCGGCTTGGTATCCCGGCGTGAAGTCGCGATCGAAATCGACGAGTTTTCGCGCGTGCCCAGTGGCGTCCAAAACCATCTTCGCGAACACCGTCCGTCCATCGTCCAGAGTCACCACCGAGTGATTCGGATCGCTGTGATCGCAATGTTCGACGCACGCGACGCCAAACTCCACGCCTTGCTTCACCGTGCGCGCGAACAACTTTTGCTTGAGCTTTTTCCTATCCACTTGCGCGTACGCTCGATCCAACATTTTCCCTTCGGCGTCCGAATCATCGATAATCACGCGCGCCTTGTTCCACACCGCGCGATAACAATCATCGAACCCCAACGCCTTAAATTCATCGCACCACACTCCGTAATTATTCAACCACGGCGCCAACGGCGCCGGATCCATGAGCGCGACGCGTAATCCTCTGCGACTCGCCTCATCCGCCGCCGTCAATCCCGCCGGACCGCACCCGACGATGACTAAATCGTACGTCTCGCTCGCGCTCCCCCCCGACGTAATCTCCGGTAAACTCTCCGGCAACGGCATCACACTTTCCTCCGACTCCCGACGATCACCGCTCGTCATCGGGTCCCACGTCGCGTCGAGCCCGTACAACTCGGGCCGAAGCGCCTTCCCGCTCGGTCGTCCGTTCGCATCCACCGCGACGACGCGCGCCCGCGCCCCCGCGCCCCCGCGCGCGCGCACCCGCGCGCGCACCGATCCACCCCGCTCGTCATCGAGCGTCCCTCGCGCGCGCGCGCCCGCGCGTCGTTCGTCGTCGCCTCGACGCGCGCGACGCGTCGACGTCCCTCTCGACGTTCTCCTCGACGCCGACGCCGCGGACGGCGCGGGCGCGCGCGAGCAGGCGCGCGTCACCATCGTCGTCGTCGTTCGCGTGCGTGCGCGCGCGCGGCGTGGGCGTGCGCACCGCGCGCGACGGAAGATGACGCGGGGACGGATAAGTGTGCGTCGGGGTGAGGTGAGGGTTCGGACATGTGGACGCGGGGACGCCGCCGCCGCGAGGGCACTCGAGGGTGACGCCGACGCGACTCGGCGACGGGAGATGCACGATCGAGGGTACAGACCGATGTGGTGGATGCGTCCGGAGACGTTCGGTGGGGAAACGCACGGAAGCGCGGTGGTGGCGTCGACGGGGGCGGCGTCGACGGGGGCGCGCGCGCGGTGGAGCGCGCGCGCGTTCGCGCGGTGGTTGGAGGGTCGAGGGGCGCGCGTGCCGACGTTCGTTCGCGAGCTCGGTGGTGTTACAATGGAACGGGATGGATAGGGCGATCAGGTGAGCGGGGTCTCGAGACGGTTGGGGTCGTCGAGACCGAGATCTTCGAGGGAGCGGTCGTCTTGGCGCCATCCGTCGCGCACCTTGACTTGAATGTCTAAAAATACCGGTCGGTCCAGAAATTTTTCAATGTCGGCGCGCGCGCTCGAGGAAAGCTTTTTCATCGCGCTTCCGCCCTGGCCAACGATGATGCCCACCTGAGATTGACGCTCGACGAAGACTTTGGCGAGGATGAGATCCTTTTTGGCGCCGTCTCGCTCGGTGTGCGATTCGATCCACACCTGCGTGCTGTAGGGAACCTCTTGTTTGTACTGTAAGAAAATCTTCTCTCGGATGATCTCGGCGATGAAGAACCGCTCGGGGTGCTCGCTGATGGCGTCCTTCGGATACAGCGTCGGACCGAGGGGGAGGTGCTCGAGCGCCCACTCTCGAACGTTTCGCGTCCCCGTCGAGTTCACCGCCGAGATGGGCAACACGGAGTCGACGGCGTCTTGCGATTCAAAGTACTCGATCAACTCCATGATGCGCTCTCGGTCACCCACTAAATCACACTTGTTCAAAATCAACGCCGTGGGCACGCGCTTACCCTTTTTCGGCGCCAATCCTTCCCACGCGCCGTACGGATCCCGCGCCGCGTCCACGATGTAAAACAACACATCCGCGTTCGCCATCGAATTCCGCACGCTCTTCAGCATAATTCCGTCCAATTTATTAAACTCCTCCATCATCACCCCCGGCGTGTCCAGCAGCACCATCTGCGAGTCGTCATCGCTCAGGATGCCCAAAATTCTGTGCCGCGTCGTCTGCGGCTTAAACGTCACGATGCTCAGCTTGGTACCGATTAAATCATTCATCAGCGTGCTCTTCCCCGCGTTCGGGCGTCCGACGATGGCGACGTACCCAGACTTATGCCCCGGGGGATCGGGCCTGAGAAGTTCACCGCCGATGTACGGTAAAACCTCCACGTCCTCGCCGTCCTCGCCGTCCTCGCCGTCCTCGCCGTCCTCGCCGTCCTCGCCGTCCTCATCCTCGTCGAATCCCTCCCCGAAGAACGCGTCCGCGAGATCGGCGTCCGGACCGTCGTCGTCGATTTCGTTCGCCCCCGCGCGCGCGTCGCGTCTCTCCCCCCCGCGCCGCGTCGTCGTCGGCCCCCATCGCGCGCGTCGAGGTCTCGCCGCCGCCATCACCCTCGACCGTTCGCGCGCGCTCGCGGCGCGTCTCGACGCGCGCGCGCGCGTGGACGCGCGCGACACCATCGCGCGCGTCGTCGTCGTCGTCGTCGTCGTCATCGTCGACGTCGAGAGACGACGCGCGTCGACGAATCGCGCGTCATTCGCTGCCGCGTCATCGGAGGGACGACGCGCGACATGACGGACGACGCGCGCGACGACGAGGACGAGGAGAAGGCGCAGACTCCGGAAGAGCTTCGCGCGACGTTGGACGAGTACCGCGCGTCGCTCGCGGAGGTGACCGAGGGATTGCGAGAGACGCCCGAGGACGAGGAACTGTTGGATTTGCGCGCGTCCCTGGTGGAGGTGATTGAGATCACCGAGGACGTGTTGGCGTCGACGGTGGAGGCGTCGAGCGCGCGCGAGGAGGAGGAGGAGAAGGACACCGTGGATGGTCGCGCGCCGACGGGCGCGAGTGGACGCGGGGAGGATGTCGGGGGGAAAGAGACGCGAACGGAGGCGACGCCGAGCTCGCTGGCGGCGACCTTCGTCGGGAAGGACGTGTTGACGCTCGACGCGGACGGCGCGTGGCGACCGGGACGATGCGTGCGCGTGATGGACGATGGATGTTTGGACGTGTATCTCACGGAGACGCACGCGCGGGTTGCGGTGAAGGCGGGAGACGTGCGCATGGATTTCGACGCGAGCGCGCGGCTCGCCAAGGCCAAGGCGGCCAAGGCGAGGAACGCCACCGCGAACGAGAACGAGAACGAGAACGCGGGACCGAGGGAGGTGTATCGAGGTCTTCCCGAACCGAAACGATTCGAGTTGACGCGCAAGACGGAGTACGTGCGAAAAGAACCGCCGAAGAATTTAGAAATCAAGCCGGGCGACGACGCCGAGACGCGAGAGACGAAGAGGAAAAAGTTGAAAATGTTCAAGTATAAGCAGCGTCAGCAAGAGATCGCGGCCGAGCAAAATCAAAAGGCGAGCAGTTGGCAAAGCTTCCAAGCCACCGGTTTGAAGAAGAAGAAGCGCGGCATGCAAACGAATTCAATCTTTTCAAGTAAGACGTAAGCGACGTCGCGACGTAGACGTGCAATTACAATCAATAAAATTCAATCAATGAAAAATCATCACCTATTGATACATGGAGAATCGGCTCTCGCCGAACTCCGCCTTCGGCGTCGCCGCGTTGTCGTCCGTCATGTACCGACTCGGACTGCTCACGCGTGCTCTGCCTCCCGAGCATCCGAGAGACGCTCGCGTCGAGACCCCCGTCTCCGGATTCTTACCGTTCGCCGTCTTACACAACTTTTGCTGCGTCTTCGGATCCAAAAGCGCGTCCGAGAAATCTGCGTTCTCCACGATTGCCCCCTCCATGTCGCTCGACGTCAACACCACGCGATTCAGGATCGCATCCGTGAAATTCGCGCCGACGAGCACGGAGCGGTCCATCAACGCGTCGCTCATGTTCGCCCCCGTGAAGTCCACCTCCGGCGCCACCATCTTCATCATGTACGCTCCTCGAAGATTCGCCCCTCGAAGCTTGGCGAATCGCATGTCCGCTCCCGTGAAGTTGCTCAATCGCAAGTCTTTCCCGAATTCTTTCACGATGTCGACTTTCACCAGGTCGTACCCACCGAACTGTTTCGCGCTTCCGCGGTTGAACTCGCCCCCGCGGTTCGCCTCGGCGGCGTTGAGCTCGGCGTTCGCGGCGAGCGGGCTCGCGAGCGCGGCGGCGGCGACGACGGCGGCGCACGCGGCTCGCGAGAGCGCGGTGACGTCGTCGATGGGAGCTCGTGACGTGGCGCGCGCGGGACGCGTCGCGCGACGGGACGCGGGAGCGCGGGCGTCGGAGAGACGCGCGGTGACGGGCGCGCGCGAAGAGACGGTGGGCATCGCGCGCTCGTCGCGGAGAGGTGGACGAGGGCGTCGACGTATGGCTCCGTCGCGGCCGCGGGACGCGCTTTCCACCTCGGTCGAGGCGAGCGCGAGAAAAGGAGTCGTGAAAGGCGATCGATGAGGCGAACGCTCGATGGTGGTGCGGGCGTCGTGTGCGATTGATGCATAGGCGGGTGTGTAATCACATTAGAAGCCTAGTAGTCTGTCTTTCGCCGTTTCTAAATCACGCGTGCGTCGGCGCCGTCTACACAGCGCTCGTCTCTCAACGCGGTGCGTTTCGCAGGGTTCGTCGGCGTGTACCACGCCGTCCTGGGCCGCGTCCCCTCTGTTCAGTTATCCTCCTCCTCTTCGTCGTTACCATGCCTGTGCTCTCGCACTGCCTCGCGTTCTGTTTGTCTTTGACTGCCGACTCGCTCTACAACGTCGCGTACTTACGCGTCCACTCCTTCGCGAGTTCGTTGTAGCGGTTCTTATCCGTCTTATACACGTGCGCAATCTCCGGCACCAAAGGATCGTCTGGGTTCGGGTCCGTGAGCAACGAGCAAATGCTCAAGAGCACCTTGCTAATTGTGAGCGCCGGCGACCACTGTTCCTTCAGAATGTCCAAGCAAATCGACCCCTGGCTGTTCACATTTGGATGATACACCTTCGTCTTGAAGTTCACCTTGGGCGGTTTGAACGGGTAATCGGGAGGGAAATGGATCGCGACGAAGAAGAGCCCACCCTGGTACGGAGACTCGGACGGGCCGATGATCGTCGCGTCCCAGTGGAAGATGTCGTCGTCCGATCTCGGACCCGCGCTGCAAGAGGTCGGCGGGTCTTTTTGTAAATCTGCGCGCGCGCGCGACCAAACGTCGCGATCGGTCAGTATCAAGTTTTTCGCGCGCGTGCGTCTCGACCGCGCGCTCGAGACGCGTCGAGACGACAGCCGACTACCGAATCGGAAGTCAGCGAGCCTCGCGAACACCATCCGCCCTCGCCGACCCACGCGCGCGACCGCGCGCGACCGCCACCGCCCGCTCGAAACGACGACGCGCATATTCCCACGCATCTTTCACCCCGTCGCGCGGGTCATCGCGCGCCACCACGCGCGCGCATCCCCGTCTCGAGGCGCGACGCGACGCGCGTGGAATTCCACGCGGTTTTCGCGTTTCGTCGACGCGTGCGCCTCGCGCGACGCCGCGACGGGCGCTCGCGCGGGACGATCTGACGCACCCAAAAGTTCTTTGATGATTCGCTTCGACGCCATGGCGCTCAAGCACGTCTACGTGTGTCGAGGCGGGCGAACGACCGCGGAGGCTTCGATCGACGAGACGAGGCGGGTTTGGGTGGGTGAAAATTGTGGGCACCCTCGAGGACGACGACGACGCGCGACGACGACGGCGAGAGAGGCGCGAACGCCGTGAAGGTGGGGTGTGCGTGGGAAGATGGATGACACGCGTCACGGGGTCGCGTCGCGATCGTCGCGCGGGGGGTCGTCGTCGTCGGATGCGGCGTCGGCTGTCGCGGCGGCGGCGGCGTGCGCGCGCATGGAAAAGCTGACTTGGTGTAAAACCGCGGCGCCGAATCGTTTGAATCCGCCCTTCGCGCGCACGGTGGCTTGTCTGACGTCGGCGGCGAAGAGTTTGTGGGCGAGGTAGGCGGCCTCGCCGTCGAGGCGATCGGTGAGGAGGGTTTGGAGACGACAGAGTTGGCGGCGGCATCGCTCGAGCGGGAGCGCGTCGTCGGCGGAGAGCGCACGAAATGTGGCGTAGGGGGCCTCTGTGGACGTCATCAGCTCGTCTACTCGTGTGAACCACTTTTCTGGCGACGCGGTCCACGTTGACGTCGAGCCGTAGACGCTCGGGGCGTACTTTTTGCGTTGTGCCGCGACGTCGGGTCCTCGTTCGAAGAGGAGACTGAATTGTTCCAAACCGTTCGCGATGCACGATTTGACGAAGTCATCCAGACGCACGACTTTTGTCTTTGTGTCCGACACGACCGCGCGGGACGACCACGACTTGAACACGGCGTCGATGGTCGTCTCTGTGATTCTCTTATCCGCCACTCGAAGCGCGGCAGCGAACTCGTCGTGAATTAAGAAACCATCTGCATCGCAATCCGCCGCGCGAAACAACGCTTTGAGACTCTCGACATTTATGGCGCGGCGACGCTTGTATTCGTCCATCACTACGCGCACAAACGTCGAAAACTTCACGGTCGATGACCTCGTGACGTGTTTGAGCCCAAACTGTTTCGCGACGAATTCCTTCAGCGTCGCCGAATCATCTTTATAATCCACGAACACGCGTTTCAGCGCTTCCGATGCGCGAGAAAAGTCCAATGCGTCAGAGCTAGTACTGAGAGACGCACTCGTACTCTTTGAATCTTTCGCCATGCCAAAGTCTACGAGTGCTTGCGTGAAATGGCCGTCGCCCGCGAGAGCTTCGAGCAGGCGTAGGTAAAACATCAACGTGGAAGCGTCGAGCAAAGGCGGATCCCGAGAACTCGGTGAAGCGATGCAATGACAGAATAATCCAAATCGATGTATGATATCGCAGTCATCGGCGTGGTGTACCGTTGACGCGATCAAATCGAGCAAGTTTGCCTCCGCAAGCTGCTTCAATCCAAATTTGTGCAAGTGCCAATCGTAAACAAACGTCGCGAGTGTGTGCGTGGATGGATCTCGCGCGCTGTCGTCGTTGTGTTCGAAACCGCTCGTATCCAAGGTGAGTCGATCGGCGTATATGTGAGCGATACACTTGAGCACCCACGCTCGAGGTTTCCTGCGACCAGTCTTTTGCGAACGGATGAGATTCGAGAAATCACCAAGCGCTTCTCGAGACCAGGTATCAACACCGTCGCTGAGCGCTAGGGCGGTATGATGTTCATTTACACCATTTATTTTTCCCGTGCTATCTGTTTTCCGTCGTCGCTTGGGAAAACTAACGGTATCGGTTTGCGTTGCGATGGACGCACTTGTCGTTTCGGAAGGCTCTCCCACCGCGACCGAGTCTTCGATCGTCTGCGTCTGCGTCGTCATGTACTGTGACTTATCGACAACTAGCATGCGCGTCGTCAATAGCTGATTATCCAAAAAATCGACACGTCTCGAAAGATTATCTCTCTCACTGAATGCGTTGTGCAGTGAATCCTCCATGGACGCTACGGCGGATTCGATTTCATGCCTCGATTGCGCTTTGGTGAGCTTGATCCTTTCGTGGAGACGACGTATCTCAGCACGATCGATCGTTTGCATCGTCATCAACTCTTTTTCTCGTTGCCTCGCCCGTTGAGTGATCGAGGTTGCTCGTTCGCAGTCTGCTTGGTGCCGACGTCTCGCCGCGTCGACTTCACGTTCACATTTCGTCGCGTGTTCCGTGAGCGCGATTCGCTCAACCTCTTTTGCTTCTAACGCGTTGTGTACTTCGCCGAGCTCGATCGCGAAAGATTCGTTCCTGCGCTGCCAACGGTCGCACACATTGTGCATGGTGGAGAAGAGCTCGCCGTAACGCTCGCGAATGGCGTCCAGCAAATCGCCCCTGTCTTTACACTCCGCGCGCACTTGACGCGCGCCTTCGCGTAACGCGCCATCGATGATGGTAAAATCATCTCCGAACGCATCGAGTTGCCGATGAATGCCAGTCGGCACGAGGGCGCCATTCTCGGCACCCAATCCGCCGTTTCTGCTCAGTCGATGGAATTTCTTCTCAATGTTGCCCTCCGGTAAGACGGCTTCGAGGTGGCGTGCGAGCATGATCGCCATCCCGCGCGACGTCGGTTCCGGCACGCGACGAAGAATGCAATCCTGAGCCTCACGATTGCGAACTGGCCGAAACCCACGTTCGTCTTTTCCCGCGCTAAAAAGGTTTCGCTGTGGGCGCGGTGGAGCATGATGCCGCGGCGCGCGCCGCGGTGCCGCTGTTCTCGACGCGGTATTTTCCCTCCTTCTCCTCATCGAACGAATTTCTTTCTGAATTCGACATATTTCCTTGCGAAGGGAATGTACCTCTACACCGACCTCGGGCCGTTCCACGGTTTGCACCGCTAACGGCACAGCATCGACGCAGTCATCGCCCGAGTCTTCACCGTTTGACTCGCACGAACCGATCGCTCGCGCGACGGCACGAAGCGCACGGTACCTGCTCCGCTCGAAGGGCAACGCATCGGACATGCGAACTTGTCAAGGACCATTTATTTTTATCCGCACCCGCACTCTCGCCGCGGCGTTGTTACTCTTGATGAGCAAAACCTATCGCACGCCCGACGCATTGACATTTACTTTTTCAGCTCCTCCGACAGTCTTTGCGCCACACCGTATGTTTCTCGCCGCCGCACGCCGAGATCTTTGGCCACGCGTCTGGACGCCTCCGACGGCGACACACCGTCGCGCAAAAGCGCGCGAACGGCGTCCTCGACGCTCGACGAATTCGGAATGCCGTCCTCCTCGTCCGATTCCACGGACAAGGCGCGAACGTCGCCGTCGAACCCCTCGATGACGAGCGTGATCTCCCCGCGCGGCGTGCGCTCCTCGAACTCGCGCTTCGACTCGCTCAGCGTCCCTCGCCAAAATTCCTCGTGCACCTTGGTCAACTCTCTACACACCGCACACCTTCGATCGCCGAGCGCCGTAACCGCGGCCTCGAGCGTCCCGATCAATTTATGCGGCGGGACGAACATGATCAACGTCGCCTTCGCCCTCGCGAAACTCTTGAACCGCTTCACCCTCGCCGCCGATTTCGGAGGCGGAAATCCTATAAACGTAAACTCGTCCGTCGGCAATCCCGCCCCGGCGATCGCCGCCAACACCGCGCTCGGCCCCGGCACGGGCACCACGCGTACCCCAATCTCCGCCGCCCTCGCCGCTAAATCCTGCCCCGGATCGTTCACCGTCGGCATCCCCGCGTCGCTCACCAGCGCCAACGCCGCGCCGCCCGCCAACCGTCCCAACGCCTCCTCCCTTCGTTTCGCCTCGTTGTGCGCGTGATAACTCACCAACGGCGTCGATATGCCGTACGCTCGCAATAATTGCTTCGTTCGCCGCGTATCCTCGGCCAAGACGGCGTCCGCGTCCCGAAGCGTTCGCAACGCCCGCAGCGTGACGTCCCCGAGGTTTCCGATGGGCGTCGCCACGAGGAACAGTCCCGGCTCGAGCGTCGTCGTCGTCGACGTCGTACGATGTCCCGTACGACGTCGTCGGACGCGGTG
>VIBD01000044.1:0-10712 GCA_009618245.1 Ostreococcus sp. SAG12 | reverse complement strand
CGAGGGACGGCGGACGCCGGCGAAGACGCGCGCGGTCGTCGCGGTGGGACGCCGAGGAGGGCGAAGACGGCGAAGACGCGGCGCGTGCGTCGCGAGAATACAGACGAACGGGGGAGAGACCGACGCAGTTACAGACGCAGATTGATATGATGCGCGCGCTGAGTTCGACGGCGCGAGATGGGGTGGAGAGGGCGATCGAGGAGGCGAGGGAACGCGCGGCGAACATGTTGAGTCGACCGCCGCCGCCGCCGCGCGCGACGACGACGACGGCGGAGGCACGCGAGGGCGAGGCGCGCGAGAGCGAGAGCGAGGAGGAGGCGTGGACGATGCGCGAACGGAAACCGGTGTCGATGAAAGTGGACGTCGGCGCGCGCGCGGTGGTCGGGTCCGGAATGGCGAAGCGCGCGGAGGAAAACGCGGCTGAGGAAAACGCCGCGGCGGCGGGCGGCGAGCCGACGAAACGCGCGACGTACACGGTGGATTTTTACGACATGGACGTCAAATACGAGGGATTGGTCATAGGTCCCGGTGGGATGACCATACGTAAGCTTCAACAGGACATCGGGACGTCCATAGAGGTGGTTCGCGGCGAAGGGAAGCTGCAGATTAAGGGTTCGGAGGAAAAAATCGCCTACGCGAAAAAGATGCTCGACGAATTCTTCGAGCTCAAGGGATCGAAGACGGTCAAGGTTGGGTGCAAAGCGCGATCGGGATTAATCATAGGAAACGCCGGACAGACCATCAAGGCGCTCAAGGAACAGACGGGATGTCGAATCGAGGTGATGCGAGACGTCGAGGAGTGCGTCATCACCGGACCGGGCGATCGCGTCAAGGTGGCTCAAGCGATAATAGAGAAGATGATCGCCGATTCTTGGGAAGAGGGCGCGGATGGAAACGTCACCATCGTCGAAGAGGTGATTCCGTGCGCGTACAAGGCGGGCGCCATCATCGGTCCGGGCGGGAACACGATTCGAAACATTCGCGAGACCACGGGGGTCGCCGTCGACATCGAGCGCGGCGCCAACGGCTGTCGCGCCAGCGATCTCTGTCGCGTCGTCGGCACCCCGGCGCAGGTTAAAAAAGCGATCGAGATCATTCATCAACTCTTAAAGGAGATGGGTCAGGCTGAGCTCAACGCCGCGCCGACCGTACCGCCGATGTACGCCGCCGCCGCCGCCGCCTACGGGTACCGCGCCCAGCCCACCGTCGGCGACCCGAACGCCGCCGACGCCTACTATTACCAACAGTACTACCAACAGTACTACGCCAACGCCGGCGTCGCACCGCCCGCACCGCCCCCGAATCCACCTCCGCCGCCGCCGTGAACGCGCCGCGGCGAACGGACGAGACGGATGCATCGATCCCGCGTCGTCGCCTCATGAATACATGATACGAGGATACATGATAGCTAGGATCTGTCATTGACTTTGTTCGAATTTTCACCTTCAAAATCGTCGATCTAGTGCGACCATCCGAACGCCGCCGACGCCGGCTCGTCCCGACGGTTTCAATCCAAAAACCGTCCTCATCCCATCGTGCGCTCGCCACACGCCCGCACGCGCGCGATGCGATCGAACGCGCGCGTCGCGATCGCGATCGTGGTGACGCTCGCGTGCGTCGCGCCGTCGACCGCGTCCGAGGCGCGCGCGCGCGCGGATGTCGTTCGAGGCGCGCACCCATCGAAGATCCATCTCTACGACGTCGACGTCTTTTCGTGCGATGACGGACGCACGCGCGTGCCTCGCGCGCGAATCAACGATGAGTATTGCGATTGCGGCGACGGTTCGGACGAGCCGGGGACGTCGGCGTGCGCGGGGAGGACGGGGGCGCCGGGGTTTTATTGTCCCAACGTCGGGTCGACGCCGAAGACGGTGGCGAGCTCGAGAGTGGACGACGGCGTGTGCGATTGTTGCGATGGAAGCGACGAGCGAGGGACGTCTTCTATGAATAAGAAGACGTGTCCGAACGCGTGCTTTAACGAGGCAAAGGCGCGGCGGGAGGAATTGGTGGCGGAACTGTCGCGCGCGAGACGCGGGACCAAGGCGCGAGACGCGGCGGCGGCGAAGACGCGAGGACGACGCGAGGCGTGGGTGAAGGAGCGCGAAGCGTTGGAGAAGGAGGCGGCGAAGAAGAAGGAGGTCGTGGACGCGATGCGGGTGGAGTTGGACGCGGTGGAGGAGATTGAGCGGAAAGCTCGCGAGGCGCGGGAGGCGGCGGAGGCCAAGGCGAGAGAGGAAGAGGAAGCCGCGCGAGCGAGTGAGGAGGGCGAGCGCGGCGACGCCGAGGGGGGCGACACGACGACTGAGGAGGGGAGAATCGTGGAAGGGGACGAATCCGCGCCGCGTGACGACGAGACGGGCGCTGAGAAGCCCGCGGATGACGCGGAGGAGACGGATGAAGAGCGCGGCAAACGCATCGCGAGTCAATGGATTTCCGACGAAGGCGCCGAGGAACCGGGGCCGGAGGAACCGGAACCGGAAGAATTTGACGATCGTGTCGATGACGTCGATGACAGCACGTTCTCGTTCAAGTCCAGAATCGGCGGTCTTCTCGATCGCGCGAAGAGTTTCGTCGCGCGGCGCGCCGACGATAAATTGACCGACAGCGCGAGTTCGAAGAAAGACGCGCACCGCCGACAGAAAGAGGCGCTGGACGACATGGAGTCGAAAATCCAGGAATTAAAGACCAACATAGAGCGCGATTACGGTCCCGGAGACGCGATGATTTCTCTCCTCGGTCGATGTTTCGACGCGAAGATTGAAAAGTACAAGTACTCGGCGTGTCCGTTCGGCGATGCCACGCAAGACCACGTCAGACTCGGATCGCACGACTCCGTCGAAACGAACGACGACGGTCACGTCACCCTCACATTCAAAGCAGGGGATTCGTGCTGGAGCGGTCCAAGCCGTTCGCTCGCCCTATCGTTGCGTTGCGGCGAGAAGGACGAGCTCGTATCCATCGACGAACCCTCGCGATGCGAATACGTCGGCGTCGCCCGCACGCCCATCGCGTGCGATCCGACCACCATCGACGCCCTCGAGCGCGAACTGCGCGAACTCGACCGACTCATCGCCACGGCGTCCTCCTCCGGCGCGAAGACGGAGCTCTGAGCGGTTTCTTCGCCGACGTCTAGAGAGAGTCACACAATTCTCACATCGATTTACATCTACACTACGCGCGACTCGCACCATCCCATCGCGCGGACGCCCTCCCCCTTCGCGACGTCCTCGCGCGTTCGCGCTACACGTCGAACCCCTCGGCGCGCAAACACGCGAGATGCTTTTCGATCAGCGCTTTACACTTTCCATCATCTTCCGACCCGTGCATCACGACGCACTCATCGCGCGCGCGCTTCGTCTCCGGACACGCGCAGCATATCTTCTTCGGTTTCCCGTCCGCGCCGATCGGGGCGGACGTCGGCGACGCCTTGGACGCGGAGGCCCCCATCGCGACGCAATGACGTCAGGGCGCGACGCGCCGGTGTCGAAAGATGATGCCGATGGCGCGCGCTCGCGTCGGCGCGCCGACGCCGCGTCGCGCGACGCTCGGTGGAAAGACGCACCGCGACGCGTCCGCGCGCGTCGTTCGACGACCGCGCGCGACGGTGACGCGAGGAGGACGAGGGGAGGCGTCGGCGACGACGTCGACCGTGGGACGCGCTTTTTCCTCGTCGACGTCATCGCCGCCGATGACGCGCGCGACGCGCGCGCGCGCGCTTCAGACGACGGAGGACACGCCCGTGGACGCGGCGTCGAGCGGGGGAACGTACGATTGGCGCGCGCACTGGTACCCGGTGGCGTTTTGCGTCGACCTCGAGGAGGAGGCGCCGCTGACGTTTACGCTCTTGGGCGAACCGTTGGTGTTCTGGAGGGATGGGTCCGGGGAGATGCGGTGCGTGGCGGATCGGTGTCCGCACCGATTGGTGCCCCTGAGCGAGGGACGGGTGAACGAGGTCGGGGAGTTGGAGTGTGGGTATCACGGATGGACGTTTACGGGGGAGGGGACGTGCACGTCCATTCCGCAAATCGAACCGGGAACGGGATTGGACACGGCGTTGAAGAGCGCGAGATCGTGCGTGGCGGCGTACCCGACGAAGGAGGCGCAGGGTATGCTTTGGGTGTATCCGACGTCCACGGATAAGGCGCCGGCGACGCTTCCGGATTTGCCGTTGATTCCGGAATACGACGACCCGGAGTGCGTGTGTCAAGACATCTTCCGGGATCTGCCGATGGATTGGGCGACGCTGTTGGAGAACGTCATGGACGTGAGTCACGTGCCGTTCACGCATCATAACTCGGTGGGTAAGCGCGAGAACGCGACGCCGGTCAACTTGGAGTTGACGAGCGAATCGGGCGTCACGGCGAAGGGATTCGAAGGTATTTGGCAAGAGGGACCGCGAAAGGGTAAGTATGGATCACAGTACACGGAATACAACGCGCCGACGTTGATGCGCCACACGCTGAAAACGCCGGCGTTCACCACGCTGACGGTCGTGTACGCCGTTCCCACGACGCCCGGCCGTTGTCGTTTGATGGCGCGATTTCCGTTCATCTTCAAATCGGCGCTCCCGCGCTTCTTCTTTGGTCTGTATCCGCAGTGGCTCTCGCACACCAACCAAAACGCCATCTTGGAGGATGATCAAATTTTCTTGCACAAGCAAGAGCGCTCGATCGAGATCGAACAACGTGCTGGAAAGTCGTACGCGCAGTCGTGCTACATGCCAACCAAGGCGGACGTGTACGTCTCCGCGTTCAGAAAGTGGATCGTCGACATCGCCGGCGGCGGTCCGGCGTGGCCCAAGGCCATGAAGACCGACTTACCGCCGCAAGAGACCACGCGCGAGGCGTTACTCGACCGTTACCACTCGCACACGATCAACTGCAAGTCGTGCTCCAAGGCGCTCGCCACCATCGGCGGGGCGCGCAAGGCGCTTCGAGCGCTCACCTTTATCGCCCTCGCCGCCGCCGTCGCCGCGTTCGCTCGCACCGCGCCGAACAAGTACACCATCGCGTTGACCGCGCTCTCGGCCGCCGCCGCATTGGTTCGCGAAAAGCTCGGCGCGTTCGCGCTCAAGATGAAAATCGGCCCGTATCCGCCGCCGCGTCGACCGCCGAGCATGATGGAAGATTCTTTGCGCAAAGCGCGCTTGCTCAATCTGTAATTACATTCGAATACGATACGTACGTACGTTTCACACGAGATGCATCAATAGTATATCCATCACCACTCCCCCAAAAAAACGCATCAAAACGCCAGCCTCTTCGGTTCCATCATCCGACAGACTCCGCACACGAAGCGCGCCGATCGACGCTCGCGCGCCGCCACCCGCGCCGCCTTCGCGCAACGCGCGTGCACGAAACGCTCACACGCGTGACACCGCAACCACGGGTTTATAATCTCATACGATCGATGTTGCACGTCTCGCAACGGTTCCTCGCACAGCGCGCACGCGCACTCATCGAGCGACGCCCGCGCGCGTCTTCGCGCGCGAAACGCCGCCGGCGCCGAGAGCGCGTACGCCTCGTCCGAGAATCCAATCACCGACGGCGACGACGACGCGTCCGCGAGTTCGCCGGGCGCCTTGGACGCTCGGACCTTCGCCGCGCGTCCCGCGTCGCGCGCGAGACTCTCCGCGCACGCTTTACGCTGCGCTCGAACGTCAGTCACTCGTGAGTTTTGAAGACATTTTTGAAGACATTTTGAAAACTCGAGAGAAGAGTGCGCGGTCCGACGACGCGCGACGAGGGCGCACCTTGAGCGACTCGGGCGTTCGCGCGCGCGCGAAAAAGTCCGTCTCGTCCACGTACGCGCGGTCGCTCACTTTGATTTTCGTTTTACGAGGGGGCATGCGCGAGAGACGACGAGTGACGCGCGCGGCGGTCTTCGTCGACGACGATACAAAGTTGGGGCTACGCGTCAATCACAAAGTTGGGGCTACGCATCGCGCGATCGAAACGGTGATGCGGTTTCGATCACACGAGGAAATCGGGGGCGAGCAGGGTGATTGTCTTTTCGGATGTTTCGTCGGCGAGAAAGAAAAATCGTTCGGCGACGTTTCGACCGTCGCCCGTCTCGGCGCCGCCCAACGCCGGGGGCACGATCGAGGCGTACTTTTCGGTGACGCGCTCGAATAAAATGCCGTCGGTGATGAGGTGTCTCAGCGCGCGGACGATGATGTGCACGGGGTACGTCTTGCCGAGCGCGTTGATGACGCGCGTTTCGGACGATCCGGGATGGTTGAGCGCGACGCCGGCGACGGCGCGCGCGCACGCGCCGAGTAACGCATCCTCCGTCGACCTGGACGAGCTCTTTCGCGTTGTGTACACGATTTCGTTTTCGATCGTTTCTGACGTAATCTTGCCGGCGCTCGTGAGAGCGTCGAGCGCGCATCGCACGACGCTCGCGCCGAGCGCGCCGACGGCTTCCGCCGCGTCGGACGCGCGAAGTTCGTCGATCACTTCCTTCGCGGACACGCCGTTTCCGGCACGTAACTCTGTGATGAGCTTCAAACACTTCGTTTCGATCGATTTCGCGTCGGCGGGCGCGATGGGAAGCGTTCCGACGGTGGCTGCCGAGACGAATTTCCCACCGTCGCCGTCGCCGTCGCGAACGTCAATCTTCACGCTGTGGAGCCCCTTCACGGCGCTATTCGGAGATTTAAAGTACGGCGAGTCGTTCACGCGTTCATCGTTGAACGCCGGTGGAACGTCTCTCGTCGCTTCTTCGCTCGTCGTCGACATGGTGATTTTATTATCCACCAACGCTTGACACAGCGCCAACACTTGCGAACCGTTCGGCGCGACGCACGAGACGCGTTTCGGCGCGTCGGCGGCGAACAACTCCTGCGCGTGCGTGAGCGCATCCGAGCGGTGCGTCGACACCTTGTGCTCGCGCAAATCTTTGAAGGACACGTCGATCTCTTCTTCTATGTCTGAATCGTCGTAATCGCTGACGTCTTCGTAATCGCTATCGTCGCTCTCGTCTTGAAACGAAATCGCGCGCCGGCGAAGAAACGCGATCGGCGCGAGCCGCGCGAGAATGATGTCGTCGTCCGCCTCGGTGAGTTCGCGACCGGCGCGAATGCGGCGCACTTTTACTTCGCGTTTCGCGCGCACGCGCGCCACGCGCGGCGGTTTCGGCTGCTTGGGCAACGGATACGGCACCGGCGATTCCTTCAAAATCTCGCGCGTCGCGTGTAACACTTGCTTGGCGATGCCTTCGGACCATTTTCCGGTGGTGTCCCACGTTTTATCCCACGTGTCCACGTCCATCGCGCTCTGACACGTGGGAGATTCGACGAACGGAAGCGCGGTCTCTCGTCTGGCGCGCGCGCCGCGTTCGTAGAATTCAGCGCCGACGCGCAAGATTGCGTCGTGTCTGGCGGTGTTTTCGTCTTCATCGTCGTCGCCATTGGCCACAGTCGTGAGATACCTCCACCGTTTGACGACGGCGCGTTTCTTCACATGTGGGTACCGAGAACGCCACATTTGATCGTTGAAAACAACGGACGCGCGATAGTCGCGTTTCTGCGCGCGCAGCGCGTTCGGCCCAGATAACGAGATGAAACGAATCATGCAAAACACCAAGAATTCATCCTCCGCCGCGCCGAAGATGAACTTCTTACGCCCGCTCGGAAGGCCAAACTCACAGTCGCTCTCGTCGTCTTCGAACATGAATAACTCATGCGTTTTCTGCGCATATCTCGGACTGTTCGCGTTCCCGGCGGTCGGCGAGCTCACCGCCGGCAACCTATCAAGACGCGCCGTCTTCAGACCGTCGGGCTGCTGAGACGCGTCGAGCAATCGGTACGGGAACCGTTTACTCGTGCCAATTCGCGAAAATCGCGCGTACATGTTGAGCGCTTGCGCCGCGAGCTGCGACGTGATCAGTCCCTCGCTCTGCGCCGCACAGATCTTCGTGTAGATGAAATCTCGCCACGTCTGTTTGATGTGATTCAAGTCGCTCGGCAGATTGATATCCTGCGCGAGTTGCTCGACGCGAAGCGCCTCTTCAGTGGGAAGACCGAACTTGGCGAGACACTCGATGGCTTTCGCGACGACGTCGTCGGTCACGTCTTTCAGCGCGTCCTGGGAGATTAAATTTTCAGACGACGCGCCGCCGTGCGCGAGCAAAAGCATCATGAGCGCGCGCCACGCCTCGTTCAACCGATCCATGAGAATGATGCAGTTGTCGAGTCCTAACGCCCATTTCCGACCCCACGCGCGCACGGCGGTGAGACGAGGATACTTGAGCTCGGTGGCTGGATACGCCTTCTCCATGGCGGGGTTCCCTTTGAAATTTTGCTCCATGGCGGCCCAGAATTCCCTCGCGCCCGCCGTCGTGGACACGTCGTACGTTTCGCTCCACGATCGCTCGTCGCTCACATCCGTCGCCGTGGTTTGAAACCGCGCCTCTCGAGTCAGTCGTAGCGTCAGTTTCATCTGTTGAGAGGATTCGTCGTACTCTGGGACTTCTCGCATCAAACCGAGCGCCGTCAACCGCTGCGTGAGCTTGGCCATGTAATGCGTCGACTGCATCTTGTCGCGCAATCCCGGCGCTAAATCTCGGACGAGCTTGTTGCGCAACGCCTCCGTCTTGATGTGGTCCAAATCTTGCGTGTCAATCTTCTTGGACTCCACGCTATTGATGACTTTGATGTACATTGAAATCGGCATGTCGCCGTCGAGTGCGTCCTTGCGCACCACGTCATCGGCGCCGGATTCAAAGACGTTCTCGACCAAGTAGAGGTGTAAACACTCCAAACGAACGACGGCGGATTTTATGTATCCCAAGCCAATGGCGTGAAAGTCATTCAAGGTTCGATACGTCGAACGCAAGTCGATCTCGGCGTCCACGTCCATCGGCGTCGCGGCGTCGGCGGCGGGCTCCGGAAGAGGCTCCGCGGGTTGAATGCTCACGATTTCGGCGGACGCGATCTTGTGACTCATCGGTCGTCGTTCTGCGGTCTCGAGCGAACGAATGTCCGCTTTGAGTGATTCAATGAACGCCGCTCCCTCTTCGCTCGCCGGATCGAAAGGATAGTCGATGTGAAACAGAATGACGTCTGGAACGCGTTCCGTGACGCTCCACGAAATTTCTCTCGCGACGCCGTCGCCGCTGCGCACGACATCCTCGACGAGCGCGTTGACGACTTTTTTATCTACCGTCTTGTACAAACCTCCCTCGGCGACAGCGAGCCATTTGCTCAAACGATTGACGTACAGAAAACCTTTGTTACGAAGCTCGTCGAGGAGAAGCTCGCGTCGACGAGACGCGTCGTCCACGAGCATCGGATCGACGACCCTTGCGTTCATCACCGGCTCAGTATCTAAAGTCTCGACGCTTTCGGGGCGTTTCCGCGGCGCGTCTGTCGACGTAAAGCACGTCGTCTTCACCTTGCCTCTCTGCACGCGTCGAGGTTTTCGCGCGCGGGTTCGCCCTCGATGAGGGTCCAGCGCGCGCGGCTCGAGGCGTCGGGCGAGACGCCGCCGGGGAATAGACGCTCGTGCGGTCTCGGCGCGACGCCGAGCGAGCGCCAGAGTCCGACGACGGATTCTTCGACTTTTCGCGCGCTCTTTATGGCGAACGATTCGCCCTTGGTGGTGAAGGGCTCGACTCTGACGGTGAACATGCCGTGTCTGTTGCCGTAGACGACGTCGGTGAGATATCTGTCGCCGACGAAGATGAGCTTTTTCGCTGAATCGCACCCGACAAAGTGTTTGACGACGTCATCCGCATCACCAGCGGGTTTTTTCGTCGCGTGTCGAATGAATTTCACCCCCAACGCGCGCTCCATGGCGTCCGCCTCGGCGCCGTCCGGGTCGTACTGAAACAACCCGGCAGAGTTACTGTACACCGCCACGTTCTCGCTCCCGAACGCCTCTTTACACGCCTCGAGAGAGTCACGAACCTTTTCGTGCACCTCCAACGCGTACGGCGTCGTGAGCGTGTTATCCTTATCGAAGATGACCCCGGCGAATCCCAAACGTTTCAAGTGCGCCCAATCCACCGAGGCGATGCTCTCGCACGCCACCTGCGGCATCGCCAGCGCGCGATCCGTGACGGAGGACTTGAAAAACAACGCGATACCCGCCGCGTTCATGCTCTGCATGCACTTGCCGTACAGCGACGGCGCGTGCGGTTTCGCGTCGCTCGTGGATGCCTGCGAGCTCATGATGACTCGTCGCGCGCGCGTCGCGTGTGCGCTCGTTCGCGCGTGAGAGAGACGTCGCGCGCGCGGTGGATCGTTCGCGCGAGGTTCCGAGACGTTCGTACGCGCACTGACGGCGCTCGAGGCCATGTATCGCGCCGCGAGGGCGAGCGTTTGTGAAGGCGCGACGCGCGCGCGGGCGACAACTCTATCGACTAGGTGAAAATGGACGCGACGTTTCGCTGTCCGCTCGCCTGCGAGCGACCGAGACGACGAAGCTCCTGCATCAAATCGTCCTGAGACAAGCGCTCGAGGGTGTGTAACTCGCTCGCGTACGTGGAGACGTCGAAATTGAGCGCGGCGGCGCCTTGCTTTTGCGGCGACGCCGTCGTCGCGAGCAGACTGGCGTGTAATTCGCACCACAGCATCATGCGATCGTACGCCTTGGCCGCCTCTTCCTCGCGATCAAAACACCCGAGCGACGTGGGCTTACCGTTCCGACGAAACTGCGCCTCCCACCGTCCCGTGGGGAAGGTTTGATGCACGCCTCGATATTTACTCG
>VIBD01000043.1:0-10760 GCA_009618245.1 Ostreococcus sp. SAG12 | reverse complement strand
GGACGAGGCGGAGGAGGAGAGCGAGATGCAGAGCGAGTGCGCGTGCGAGAACGTGGTGCGAGCGTACGAGTGGGTGAATGACGTCAAGGAGAATCGAGCGCGGTTGGTGATGGAGTATTGTCCCGAGGGTTCGGTGTTGGAAGAGGAGGAGACGTTTGAGAGGTTTCGCGCGGACGACGTCAAGGCGATCGCGCGGGATTTATTTCGAGCGTTGCGAACGTGTCACGAGCGAGGAGTGGCGCATCTGGACGGGAAACCGCAAAACGTGTTTGTCGGTGGTGAAGGACTGTATAAACTCGGTGATTTCGGGTGCGCGGTTCGCGTGACGCGACGGCGAGACGGGACGTACGAACCCGTGGGGAAGACGCCGGGAACGCCCGCGTTCACCGCGCCCGAGTGTTGCGATGGGGAACCTTGCGATGGGTTTAAAGCGGACGTGTGGGCGGCGGGAATGACTATACACGCGCTCGCCACAGGTAAATATTTTTATCAAGCCGACAGCGCGTGGGAGACGTATCAAAAGATTCTCGAGACGCGCGTCGATATGAGCGAAATCGAGGCGACCGAGGATGAGTTGTTCATCGATTTCTTGCGACAGATATTGCAGAGGTGTCCCAAGAAGCGATTGACGGCGAAACAAGCGCTCAAACACCCGTGGTTTCCCATCGAAGTGCAGCGCTCCGCGTCGCTCACGCCTGCGACGCGCGTGCTCGGGTTCCAACCGCTTCGGCAAGGCGCTCGACGCGCACGCAGAGTCATCCGGAACGTTTTCGGTCGTGGCGGGAAGAGATAGATGAACCAAAGAACAAAATCCATCGTGCTCGCGCGTCGGTCGGTGCGTAAACGAATGAATAGCTATACGTAGTAGAATAGTATCACAAAATGGCGAAAAGGCGCCTCCCCCGCTCGCTTCCTCACGACGGGTACTTTACAGCGGTTCGGTTCGACGATGCGCGCGCGCGATTTCTCGGCGCGAACGCGTCTCATCACTCACAACGATCAAAACCCGTCGAGTTCGTCGCCGAGCACGTCCAGAGCGTCGTCTACGGTCGGAACGGCGAAGTAATCGGCCATCGACGCCTCGACGCTCCCCTTTCCCGGACTCATAAAGTTGCACATGTCATCCTCAGAGACGCCTAAATAATCATCGTCATCGAACACATTAGTGATGTCCTTGCTTCGATTCTCGCTGAGTTTCATATGGTTCATTCCCGAGGCGATGGCGGTTTCGTCCACCGACGCGCTTCGGTACGCCGGCTTTCCCAAACCGCCGTCGAGCACCTCTCGCACTCTCGCCTCCACGTCGGCGCGTTGTTTCGCCTCTAAATCCTTCAACTGCTCCTCGCGCGTCTTCCCCGCGAAATACTCGATGTCATCCGACTCGTCCACGTATCGCTCCGCCCTCTGTCGCATCTCCGCCAACTGCTCCGCCGACATTTTCGCCTTGACGCTCTCCAAAAACGTCTCCGCGCCCGCCTTTTTCACGCTCGGCGCCGGCGTTCGCGCCACCCCCGGCGCGTCCTCGCGTACGACCAAACCCGGTTTTCTCGCGCTCATCTGCGTCCCACCGCCCTCGGGACGTCCTCGATTCGTGATGTTCCCCAACGCCGCCCTCGCCGGCGTCTTGACGTCTCCAAACGACTTTTGTCCCATCCTCGCCCCGAGTCCTCCAGACGCCCCCAATCCCCCGCCCGCGCCCGTCCCGCGCTTCCCCGTCATCACCGGCGCGTTCTCATCCGTCATCGCCGCCCCCGGGGCGCGAATCGCCGAGCTCGCGCGGTGATATTCCATCGGTTTTCAAAATTTTCAAATTCTTCCGAATGAATCGAATCGATCGCGCGTCGCGTCTCTCGTCGCGATGCGCGCCCTCTCTCGCTCTCCGCGCGACGTGATTCCCGACGCGCGCGTCGTTCGCGCTCGAGCGTCGGATCGGTCGCGACGCGAGGCGACGAGTGGCGTCGACGATGACGATCGCGCGGGTCGACCTGCGTTTGTTCCCCTGGAATTCGACGGGTCATGACTCATCAAAGAGTCCCTCGAGCGCGCGCGCCCCATCCCACGACCCCCCGCACACGTCGACGACGACGTCGAGCGACGACCGAGAATGGCGCGCGTCGTCGCGCGCGCGTCCATCGTCGCGTCATCGCGTCCGCGCGCGCGAGAGGGACGCGCGCGCGACGCCCATCGCGCGTCATCGCCGTGGGCGGCGACCGGCGTCTCGACCGTGGATTCGATGACGACGCGCGAGAACGATGCGCGCGCGTTCTTCTCGCGCGGAGGCGCGCGATGGAGTCGCGCGCGCGATTTTCTCGCGCGCGACGCGATCGCGCGCGGCGTGCGCGGGGGGGGGGACGCGGGAGAGGACGGGGACGGGGACGCGGCGGTTGCGCCGACGGCAGCGGCGGCGGCGGCGGCGGCGGCGAGCGACGAGACGATGATGAAGCCCACGGTGGTGTGGATGACGACGACGACGGTTCGACGCACGATCGAACGCGCGCCTCGTGCGTTGGTGCTCGCGCTCGCGGCGGGCGTGTGGGCGCAGAGCGTGAATTTGGGCGGGACGTTTGTCTTGGCGCTGTTTCGCGTGCACGAGACGCCGGCGGTGGCGGCGACGTTCGCGCTCGCTGTGGCCGTCTGGAAGTTTGTGTGCTCGACGTACGTGCGAATCGTGGTGTTGCGAGGGATGGAGACGTCGAACGAGGGATCGAGATCGACGCGATTCGGGTTTTGGGGAGACGCGTGGGAAGCGTTGAAGGCGTCGAGAGGCGCGCTGAAATCCGTCGTCGCCTTGGATTTTCGACGCACGCTCTCCATCGCGTGGAATTCTTTGATCACGATTCCGATACCATATCTTGGATTGATTAGATTGTTAGATTACGCCGTGGCGGCGCCGGTGATACTGATGGAAGGAGACGTCAAGGCGGGCGCGGCGCTCAAGCGTTCGCAAGAGCTCATGTACGGGTATCGCGTCTTGCTCATGAAGACGGTGTTTCTGTGTTCGGCCGTGTGCGCGGCGCTCGTGGGTACGGTGATAGGGGCGTTTGTGTTGTTCGTGCCGACGTTACCGAGCGTCATGATGCCTCCGGTCGATCCCGCGACGGGGGCGAGAGCGGCGGCAGACGTCGCCGCCGGCTTTGTCAACGGCGCCGCGTTCGATCGTGTCTGGGTCGTCGGGACTCCGGTCGAACGCACGGCGACGCTGTTACTGTTGATGTGCGGATTAGCCCTTAGCTTTCTCTTCACCTTGGGGTTCCGCGAGCTCGTTCGTCTATTTTACTCAGAGACAAAGGCGAGGTACTCGCCGCCGCCGCCCGAGGACCCGAATGCAAAAAAGCCGTCGCCGTTCACGCGACTGCGTTTCTGGAAGCGAGGGCGCGAGCCAAAGGCTGATTCGCAGTCGTAGTGGTGTCGTGTGAGTTGTCTAAATGTGTGTATGTTTCATCGTCTATGTAGGTTGTAGTTTGTAACGCCTCGCAGCGCCGCGTCACAGTTGCGCCAACGCGAAGAGGACAACGATCAGAAACCGCGTCAACAATCGAAGCACAAACAAGAGCGCGAGCATTTGGTACTCGGCTAACGGACGTAAATTGATCGTGATTCCTTTCCGTCGACACATTCCGAGCGTCACTGCCTCGAGTACGGCCCGAATGGCGAACGCGTACTCCGCCGGTGCGTTTTCTCGTCGCGCGCGCCGCGCCGCCGTCCACGACTCCGTCGCCGCCGCGTGAACGTCCGCCGCGGTGATGCGACGATTCGCATCCGTCGCTGTACCATCGAGACGAAGCTTTTTGTTGAGAAACGTCGAGATCGGCACCAACATCCACACGAGGACGGAGATTTCGTTCCCGCCGATCGGTCGGTGCATCCAATCGCCTCTGTACATTTCCTTGGCGCTCGCGCGCGTCGACGCCCATCCATGGCGACTCTCACCGGAATCCGTGTCCACGTACTTCGTCGCCACGGGACTCTTCAGGTAGGGCGTGTCGCGGAATCTCTCGAGATGGAACACGGAAAAGCTCGCCTTGCGGAAAGGTGGCACTTTTTTACGCAGAGGATGCGCCGTCGGCACTTGCGTCGCGTCTCGTTCCAAACGATGGATGAGCGCGATGGCGACTTGCGCCAAACCATCCGTCTCCGGCGTGAACATGCGCAAGTGTTTGGACGTGGTGGTTTTATCTGATTCGGACACGCGATTTGCCATCAATCTCGCGACGGCACCGGTCCATTTGCTCAGCGGCGAGTTGGCGTTCGTGCCCGGCGTTCCCGGCAACGAGGCGGCTAAATTCACCGGATCAACGTCCGGTTCCCAGTCTTGCAACTGCGAACGAATGAGTGGATAGTATGATTCGGCGTTCGCTGCCGTCTCCTCTCGCGCGTGCATCGTCTTGAGCGTTCCTTTGAACGGATCGAGGACGAACTCAGCGTATCCATCCTCCACGTCTCGAAGAAGTTTGAGCAAATTCGGCGCGGCGGCGAGCGGTTCCAAAACCGTGAGCAACACGTTCGCCGTGCCCTCGGCGTCGAGCGGCACGCGCTTGCAGCACAACTCTAAAAAGTGTTTCATGAGTTCGTGATAGAACGGAATGCTCTTCAGAACGTGTCGAACGTGAGAAAACTGTCCGGGCGTGTCCACGACTTGATCGTCGAATTTGTGCTCCTTCCCGGTCGGGAGCAAAAAGCTATCGTATCTCGCGGTCGACGAGGATCCACCGCTCGACGAGAGCGATGACTTCAACGGAGACGTCAGCATCGCTCGTGGCGAACCGGAGCGTTTCGTCGAGCTCGAGGATTTCATTTGAGTCTGAGGATACTTGGCGTACCACGGAGCGAAATACGCCACCCAAAGCGTGACGATGGGTTCCAAATTCGTCGAGCTCTCCGTCGGCCACTGCGTGAACGCCTCGCGCAAAAAGCAGTACAACGGACGTTGGATCATCTCTCGTGCGCTTTCGATGGTTTTCATCCCCTCAACGTTTTCGCCTCGTCTATCCGGAAGTTCCGCGAAGAGGTAGGTGATCAAGAGCGTCACGGCGTTCACGTGATCAACCGCGGGCGGATTGTACGCGTACCTCCGCGTCTCGCGACGCGATTCCATGCCGTGGCCCGGACTCATACCGTTCGCTCGCATGGCGTCGTCGACGACTCGAGCCATCGTCGGAACTCGTCGGAACGGAGATCCTCCTCGCCCGACGTCACTCGACTGCGACCCGTTCGTGTTGTCCACGGGCATCCAGAATTCCGTCAAAATGCTCACTAAAATCTCCACGTGCATCGCGCTCGCGTCCGTCTTGTTCGCCCAATTCTTTCCCGCGGCTTCTCGAGGAAGGAAACACTTGAGATGCGACAGTAACAACTCTCGGTACGGGTGCACCTGCGCCAACGATGGACGGTTCATCAGCGGCGTCGAGGGCCACTGACCGCCTAAAAACGCGCCTCCACCGCCGAGCGACGATCCACCGAATCCGCCCGGAGTACCGTAGCTCGAACGCGTGGCGTAGCTCGACGATGACGTCGAAGACGTCCCTCGTCTTCCTCCCGGTCTCATCGCAAAGTACGCCGTCCAAAACATGAAGTAGTGATACAGTCCGAGATGCACCTGGTACTTCCCCACGCTGTCTCTCTTGATGCACCCGGCGTACGGTCGAGATCTATTCAGTGCCATCGCCCCGCTCTCCGTCTGAAGCATGCGCTGCGTGCGCTCGGGCAAACGATCGAGCGGAAATGCGAACTGCACCAACTTGTCGCTATCCGCCAACATCATCGCGCGCATAAACGTCCCCGTGGGCGACAAAAACTCCACGAGCTCTCTCACGTCTCGTTCGCTTCCTGCGAACGCCGCGTCCATCCACCCCTCGCTCGTAGACCCATCGAACGAAAACAATCGACATAGAATCGGCTGAAAACACGCGCTGAAAAATTCTCGCAAATTTTCTCTATTCCTCTTCAACACGTGCTCGACGAGATCGATCGTCTTCACCGCCTCCTGTAAACTCGACGCCTCTCTTCCATACCGTCTCGACTCCAACACGCGCGCCAACTCATCGCACGTCGTCGCCGAGAGTTCCAACTTTCCGCCGCCGCCGCCGACGCCGCCGCCGTTCGACCCTCCTCGCGTCGTCGTCACCCGCGTCGACGCCCCACCGCTCGCGCTCGCGCTCACCGATCCCACGTTCCCATCCCGTTGTCCTCGTCCGTCTCGCGCGTTCGTCGGCGCGTCCCTCGACGACGACGCTCGTCCCGCTCCCGCGCTTTCTCGTCCCCCTCCCGCGTCGACGAACGGCGACCCGGGTCCCGCGGGACTTCGCGCGCCGGGGGAATCGAATCGAAGCATCGCCGAGAGACGCGGTCCGTCGCGTCGTCCTTCGATCGCCGCCTCGCGCGCGACTCTCGACTCTCGATCGCGCGTCGACGACTGAGATTTCTCGAAATCTTTCACTTCTCAGAGTTTTTTTGATTTTCGAAGGCGCGCGAGGGAGAGAGAGCCGAGCGCGCGTTTTCGAGTCGTGGAAGGTGTGGACCGATGGACTAGTATTTTTAAAAGGATGTCGTCTTCACGAAAAGAAGAGGGTGGTGAGGATGAGGGCGGCGAGGAGACGAAACGGACGAGGGAGACGCGGCGCGGCGGGACTTTCGCAGTTTCCGCAAGAACCGGCGCTGAAACACGCCTGGAAACCGCCGTTGACCTCGCCGCCGTGATAACTGCACCAACCCTGAGAATACATTTGTAATCCTCTCGATTTGCACTCGTCGTCGTTTTGGAAACGGTCGCACACGCAGTACGGGGCGACGGTGATCTCGGGAGTGTAGACGCACGTGCCGTTTCCGGAACAAATGTTCATGTTTTCGTCGCGTCTGCAGATGTACGAACAGCGAGGACCGAAAAACTCCGGGTCGCACTCGCAGAGCGCGGTGACGGCGTTGCACGTGCCGTGTCCCGAGCACTCTTTGCCGACGACGTTATCGATCAAGCCGTACCGAGCGAGCGCCTCCTTGTCCGCATCCGTGCCTTGCGGGCACTCGTTTTCGCACGTGTCCCCTCCGGCACCCGGATTGCAACTGCACGAACCGTCGGAGAGACACCGTCCATTCCCAGAGCAGGTGACGCCGTTTACGTCGTCTTTACAATCGGACTCGGAGACGGCGAAACAGCCGCCTCCTCCGACGGCGACGAGAGTAACCGTCGTGAAGGATTTCGTAAAGCTCATATCCGAAACCATCGGGGAGTCCATGATTTCGATGTTTCCCTCCATACCGATGTCGTTGTTATCCTGAGTCAGAGTCTTGAACGACTTCAGTAGATCCCGAGTGCAATTGCACATCGGCTTTTCGAACCCAGCCGGCCCGACGACGGCGCATCGTCCTTGGTTAAGCTGCAACGTCGCGCTCATTCGCTGATAACACGTGCCCAGTCCACCGCAATTGCACGGACACGTCTCACCCACGCTGGTCAACGTACACGATCCGGTATCACCGCCACCGTACTCAGCGCACCCTCCGCACCCGCACACGCCGAGCTGTCCCTTGGAATTATCGCCCCTGCGTGAAGGACACACGCACCCGTCAGTCGACGCGTCGAGCGGGCGAGCGAGACCACGAAACCTCGCAAGGGAACGAAACGTACCACACGAAGAGTCTGTTGCTCGCCGTCAAGGCCATGGACACGTCACCACCGGCCGATACCTGTTCGCGAGCGCCGCACGCGTCGCCGTCAGTCACTCGTGACGCGGAGGAAAATAATAATTAATAAATTAATTCGGAACAATCGTTCGTACCTGCACGAACGTGGCGCTGTCCTCCTGTACCGTCCTGTGTGCACACGAAGTCAGTATCGATCGTGCACGTCGCAGATTTTCGAGGCGTAATTCCGTCGCTAACGCACCCGGTGACAGTCGTGAAAATAATTTGAGAATTATTAGCGCCGATGGTCGATTGCACGTGATCAAACTTTTTGATGCGCGTGGGCCTGTCGATCATCTGTGGCTCCAGGTAATTGCGCGTGAGATAGAAGCTGTTCGGTGTGTTATCTCTCGACGCGTATCCGAGTCCGAGCTGACCGTAAAAATTGTCTCCCCAAGTAAATATTTCACCAGTCTCCAAGAGCATAATCGTGTGAGCATTTCCAGCGTCTATCCCCTTGATACCCGGGAGAACCGATTTCTCAGCCTGCACGCTCGTTCCGCTCGCCACTGCGATGCTGTGAGCCTCCACGAGCATCGGTTTTTCGTGTCTATTGTAAAATTTGTTCAATGTTTGGTCAAACTGCAAATAAATTAATTAATTTAAATATTTCCCTTCACGATGAAAAGTCCCTCTCACCTTGTTCGGCGTGTACATGTGCGTGTTGTTCAGCGTTGTGGACGTCGACGCGTTGTAATAGACCTGTCTCACCCCTGCATTCGGATCAGAATCGTTCGATGAGACACGACAATCGCACGCACCGAGCTGCCCAGAGAAATTATCTCCCCACGCGTACACAACGTTTGTCGTTGTGACCGCCACGGTGTGTCCGCCTTTGGCAGCGTGGTCGATGGTCGACACGGGTCCTCCTCCGGCTGCAATTAATTTTATCGGAGGCAAAACTGAGCCGGCGTCCGTCGAAACCACTTTCGTGGGCTGCGAAAAATTAACACATTAATAATTAATATCGACGCGCGAGATTGCCTCACCGAGTATATGTCGTTCAGGCACGGATCTCCACCGGGCCCTCCCGGGAGAACACATCCGCCGAGACCTGCGCGCGGCGCATCGAGTCAGTCGCGTCGTTCTTCTCGTCCTCGCACTTCACACGCACCGAGCTGTCCCTCGTGGTTTGCCCCCCACGTGTACACGGCGCCTCCGGCGGTGAGTCCGACGCTGTGCGCGCCCGCGGCGGCGACCGAGACGAAGGTCTCCGGCGTGGACACCTCCACCGGCGTCGCGGTCACGTCCAGCGTGCTCGGGTTCCTTCCGAGCGCGCCTCGGCCGTTACACCCGAACGCGAAGAGTCTTCCGTCCCTGGCCAACGCCAGCGTGTGTTGGCTCCCCACGGCGACGTCATCGACGACGACGTCTGTTAAAATCCTCACCGGTCTCATCGTGGCGTCAAAATTCCCGGTCCCCGTTTGTCCACACGTGTTCGCCCCCCACGCGTACGCCGCTCCGTCCTCCGTGATCATCACCGCGTGGTTGAGTCCGGCGGCTATCTTTTTCACCGTGCCTGCGAGCGCGCGATGTGATTCGAATCAGTCCTCACCCAAACGAACGAATGAACGACCTTCCGAGTCGACAAAACGCACGTACCCTCTAAATCCCATCCAAACTCGACGATCTCTCCGCTATCACACTCGCCGTTTCCCGTCGCCTATCGTCGCGCGCGTTCTTCGTCAGTCTCGCCTCGTCGCCCCGCCCCGCGAGTCGCGCGTACCGTTCCTCGTCCGTTCTCCCCGCGCGCGTTATCCCCCCACGAGTGCACCTTCTTAAACCGAAGCACCGCCTACGCGTTCCCAAAAGTCACCGTCGTCAGTCCAATCACTCGATCCATCGTCGTCGTCGTCGTCGTCATCGCTCGAGCTCCAACGGTGCGCGTCGATGTCGTCGTCGCGTTCTTCCCACCTCCACCTCGCGCGCGCCGAAACATAACGCGTGAACGAACGCGAACGCGAGCACGAACGCGACGGACGAGCGCGTCCTCCCCATCGCGGTCCCGTCGCGCGCGCGCGCCGCCCTCTCGTCGTCCAATCGTCGCCTCGGCCGGTCGGTCGCCGACTCGGCCCGCGGGCCGCGGCACAAAACGACGAGTCATGACTCAAGTGGGGGGCACGGTGTCGCACCCAGGGTGCAGCGCATTCGTGACGAAACCGTTCGGGGTAACTTTCGCGCGATGCGTCAGCCTCTGCGCGTGAACGTCGGTGTGAACGTATAAAAAGTGTTTTCATGCGTCTTCGCCGAGTTTTGTCGCAAACAAACGAGGGAGGGCGCCGATATCGCTCGAATTCAATGGTGGCATCATCGTACAATTCGGGCGATATCGGCGCCGTCGCTCCTTTCCTCGCGACAACACTCGGTGAGAATTACATGTACTACATTTCACGCGTGACCACCAATTTTCACGCGCAGAGGCCCGCGCATCGCGCGAAAGTCACCCCGAACGGTTTCATCACGAATGCGCCGCACCCCAGGGTGCGACGCGCGTCGCGTGGCACGCTCTGAGTCCCCCATCGTGAGTCATGACTCAAGAAGTATCCATGCATGCGCGTGTCCAGGTGGGTGGGCGCGGTCACGACGCGCTCGCGTCGGTCACGACTCGTCGGAGATGGGATGGGGGTATTGTAGACATGTTTATCACGGTTAGACAATCTTACCAGTTGCTACAGTACGAATGTGTAAATGAAATGTGTAAAACGATAAAAAGTTACTTCAGCCTAAACCCTAAAAGGCTAAATCTCATGCTGAAGTAACTTTTTATCATTCACGTATGCCGTATTTAATATATATTAAACTCTATTCAAATATATAAAAACACATTTTAATACAATTGCATAGTACACTATCTATTCAAGGAATTATCCCTCTGAACCATACATAGTACATACCTAGGGTTTACCACCACCCCGGTCCCGCGCGTCGAGTCGGTTGGCGGCCGGGCGAATGAATGAAAATGAAGTGAGTGAGAAATGAATGAATGATTCACTCGACGACGCGAGGAGGGAGGTCGTGGTGAAAGGCTTCGTCGGTCGGTCGGTCGGTCGGTCGGTCGGTCGGTCGGTCGGTCGGTCGGTCGG
>VIBD01000042.1:0-10753 GCA_009618245.1 Ostreococcus sp. SAG12 | reverse complement strand
GACTCTCTCGCGCGGCTCGCGCGCGGCTCGCCCGTCTCGCCTCCGCCTCCGCCTCCGCCTCCGCCTCCCACCACTCATCTTCGTCGCCTCGACCCGACGTGCTCGCCTCGCGCTCGCCCTCTCGCCCATCCTCATCCTCCTCGTCCATCGCGCGTCGCCTCGACGCGCGTCCTCTTCCGCGCGCGTCGTCCCGTCCGTCGCCGCCGCTTTCAAAAATGTCTCGACGAGGTCGACCGACGCGACGATTCATCAGCACCGTCGTCTTCCTCCTCGTCGTCCCTCGCGCGCGCGTCGACGTCATCGCAAGCATCGCGAGCATCGCCCTCGCGCGTCCCGCGTCCCGGGACGAACGAACGAACGCGCCGCACTCTGACGCGCGTCACATTTCATTCATGCATTCACTCATGCATTCGACACCCATGCGCGCCGTCCTCGCGCGAATCGTGACGCGCGAAACCGCGCGTCCGATCGCGCGGTCGGTCGAACGCGCGTCGGTCGAGACGCGGACGCGCGCGCGGAGCGAGCGCGCGGAGAGAGAGACGCACAGCGCGCGACGGAGGTTCACCGATGCGGATTGCGTCGCGTTCGCCGCGCTCACCGGGGACGCGAATCCGATACACTTGGACGAGACGAGCGCGGGAGAGGGTGGACGATTGGGCGGGCGGGCGGTGCACGGGATGCTGGCGGCGAGCGGGTTCGGGGCGCTCTTGGCGAGAGTGAAACCGGGGACGGTGTACGCGAGTCAAGAGTTGAAATTTAGACAGCCGATTCGCGTGGACGAGGAGGTGGAGATTGAGATCGCGCTCGTGAAGCGTTCGGGGAGGAGGGTGAGGTATGAAACGGTCGTTCGTAAGGTTGCGTGTGGGACGGTGTGCGTCGATGGGTTCGCGTTGGCGCTCTTACCGGAGTAGGATATTTTTTAGTAGAAAGTGACGCGACGACGCGGAATAGCGATAGCGGTTTGAAAAATACAATGGCGCGCGTGACGTTCGTCGTCGCGCGCGCGCGAATGAACGATGCGTTACTTCACTCGTCCTCGATCGTTTCACTAGTCGTCCGCGTCTCGACGTCCGAGACCGGAGAACATGGAATCTAATTTGTTCACCTTGTCGCGACCCGCCTGCGAGAGGGGCGACCGCGACGACCGCGCGGCGTTGGAATCTCTCGCGTTTTGCACGGCGTGGGACAGTCGAGCCTTTTGCGTCTCCCATCTCGCGCTCGATGAGTTTGCTTCGACGTCGTGGGCGTTGAGCAGATGACTTCGCGACGTCCGTCGTTCGGCGTCGCCGTCGTCGGAGGAGAGCGGCGGAAGCTGTTGCTCGCGCTCGACGTCGGCGCCGACGAAGAATTCGTGCTGCGCGCCAATCTCCCCACCGTCCTGGACCTCGGCGCGCTCGCGATCGGTGATCGATTTCCCAGTCTCCGTGCTCTCGCACACGCCGTTATCAGCGTTGAAGGTAAAACTCTTCGCCTTGAAAGCGCTCACCGCGCGTTCAAACCAACCGAGCGCGATGGCGACGCAAAACACGCACAAAAAAGCGGGCACGATGACGTTCAACTCGGCCGCCATCTCGGGGACTTTGGCCTCCATCTTTCTCGAAAACGTCGTTTGTTTGCCGTTCGCTTTGATGACGGGAAGAAGCATCAAGAAATTGTAACTGATCGGCGCCGCGTATCGACACACCAGGCTCGCGTTCACCAAGAGGGAAAATCCATCCGTCGCTCGCGGGACGAGCTGATAAAAGCTAAACATGCCGAGCTTGAAGAGAGAGTAAAACGTGCACAGACACATGTAGAAGAGAGGAAACGCGACGACGACGTGAATTCTCGCCGACGACGACGACGACGACGACGACGCCATCGCGCTCTCTAACATGACGCTCAATAGAGACGCGTGATCCGCGTACGCCCACGCGCGTCCGACCCACATCGTCGATTCGGCGACGACAATGGCGGCGGAGAAAAATGCGAGTCCCGCGGCGATCACTCGTAACGCCACGGGTAAGAGCACGATGCACCATAGAAATTCAATCTCGTCGAAACATTTGGAAAAAGCGGCGCCCTCTCGATTGGGTGGTCGATGCAGACGACGCGACGCTCTGCTCTGTTCGGCGGCTTCCGCTCGAAACGCCTCGTTTGTCGCGGCGACGTAATGTGCCTTGGTCCTCTCGTACACGCGAACCGCGCGTTTTAAACCGCGACGAAGCGACACCAAATCTGAATATTCATCGTAATCGTACGTCAGAATGTCCTCCTCGAGCGCGTCCTCATCGTTTGAGTCCGCATTCGCTCGCGCCGCGCCCACGCTCGGCGTCTCGCGTTCGATGACTGTCATCGCCCACCGCAACTCGTGTCTTCTCGGCATCACTCTCGACGTCATCGCCACCGCCGCCGCCTGTCGAGCCAACTTTTCGTGCGCCGTCGTGAGCGCTCTCGACGACGCCGCGACGCGTTTATACGCCCACGTCACGCGCGCGTTGAACGACGCGCGTCTCCACAGCCTCCTCGGCACGTCCACCAATCCGTACCCCATCAGTAAGACGCCCGTGCTGATCCCGAAGACGTTCGCGAGGACGATGCCGTACGCTCGCATCGCCGCCAACGATAGCTTTTCCGTCGCCAACATCACCCCGCCTCCGAGGACGACCGCACCCAGCATGGCGCCCAAAAACGTCGCGTTCTCTCTCGCCGCGCGTTTCATCCGCGCCGCCGTCTTAAAATCGGCGCAATCCTCGTACGATTGACACAGCGGTAAAATCACCCACGTCAGCGCGTACGTGCTCCAATACCCGACGTCCCACGCATTCGCCAGCGTCGCGGTCGACGCTCCCCTCGCCTCCCCGTCGCTCGACGCCACCGTCGCCGCCACGTCCAGAGGCACGACGGCGACGACGAAGAGCGCGAGCGTCCACGCGCTCGCCGCCTGTACTCTCGTCCACGCCGACACCTCACGATCGGCAAAGTACGCGAGCGCGCACAGGGACGACACGGCGGCGAAGATGAACGCGGGAACGAGTCGCGACCCGTCGCCGTCCGACGACGAGAACATCGCCAATGAATGAATCGAATCAAATGAATCGAATCAAATGAATCGAATCAAATCCGTCGCGACGCGGTACGCGGTACGCCACCGGGACCGATCCGCGCGCGCGCGCGCCGACGCTCGCGTCGCTCGTTCGACGACCGAACGAACGAACGAACGAACGAACGCGGGAACCGAACCGATCCGTCCCGGTGTGATGTGACGATGTGTCCGTCCCCGGGACGAATGACGAGACAAATGAAAACCGCACGTCCCGACGCGTTCAACGAACGAACGAACGAACGAAGGGACGAAGAGCGCGCGGGATGCTGTCGGTCTCGCTCGCCGCGCGCGTGACGTCGACGCGCGCGATGCGAACGCGAACGCGAACGCGAACGCGCGCCGAATCGATGACGATGAAAACCGTGAAAACCTCTGCGCGAAGACGACGACCGAAGACGCGCGCGACGAGCGAGAGCGACGGTGTGGACGCCGAGTCGTCGAACGAGTGGGGTGCGGAGCCGTGGGATGAATCCGTGAACGGTCCGGACCCGCTCGGTGACGACGTGCTGTTAGCCATCGTGCGCTCCGAGTTGGAGGACGACGCGGTGAATCGATTGACGTGGCGCGCGTTGGGATACCGCGCGCGAGTGGATCTGGACGCGGAGACGCTGACGGCGGTGGAGGTGTGGACGCCGGATGAGGTGTTTCCGAATTGGAAGAAGAGATATCCGCAACCGCCGGACGTGTTGGGGGTGACGAGAAAGTATGATCCGAAGATTGACGCGCCCGTCAAGGAGGCGTGCGCGGCGCTCACGCGGTCGGTGCCCGAGGAACACAAACAGGGATTGAAGACGACGCTGCGGCCGTTGGGGTGGAAGGGATTCACGATGGATGGGTTGACGCCGAACATGACGCGCAGGGCGCAGGTGGCGAACTGGTTGTTGTTTTATAGACGAGAGTTGAGAGGGGTGAGCGTCGAGGAGTTGCGGGCGAGACGAGACGCGAGACGGGCGAGAGAAGAGGCGGAGGGAAAGACGGATCGACCGACGGGAACGACCAAGCAAGGGGTCGTGTAGGGGCGAGGCGCGTTGGAGATTCATTCATTCTTTTTGTGAGTATTAATCGTGTAAGTAGAACAAACGACCGCGTCTTCATACATCAATACGTAAACTCACCGTACTCGCTCTCGACGACGACTTCGGATTTGCCCTCCTTGGCTTCGACGCGGCCGACGACGCGAGCGTCGATGTTGAAGCTTTGACTAATATCGATGATTTTCTGAGCGTTCTCGGGAGAGCAGTAGAACTCCAAGCGATGGCCGCAGTTGAAAACCTTGTACATTTCGCTCCATTCGGTGTTGGAGCACTCTTGAATCAAACGGAAGAGGGGCGGAATGGGGAACATGTTGTCCTTGACGACGCGCAAGCCGTCGAGGAGAAAGTGCCCCACCTTGGACTGTGCGCCGCCGCTGCAGTGCACCATACCGTGAATGTCCTTCACGTCGATCGCGTCGAGCACCGCCTTCACCACGGGCGCGTACGTTCGCGTCGGACTCAACACCAACTTACCGACGGTCACCCCGGTTTCCGGCTCAACGTCGGTGAGCTGGTACTTGCCGCTGTACACCAAGGACTCTGGCACGCTCGGGTCAAAGGTTTCCGGGTACTTTTCGGACAAATTCTTAGCGAACACGTCGTGACGCGCCGACGTCAGACCGTTGCTTCCCATGCCGCCGTTGTATTCGCTCTCGTACGTCGCCTGACCGAAGGACGCCAAGCCGACGACGACGTCGCCCGCCCGAATGTTATCGTTACTCACGACCGAATCTCGTCGCATTCGAGCCGTCACCGTGGTATCCACCACCACCGTACGCACTAAATCACCCAAATCCGCGGTTTCACCCCCCGTGGACTTCACCCCGACGCCAAACTCGCGCAAAGTCTCCAGAACCTCCTCCGTGCCGTTGATGAGCGCGCTCAGCACCTCCCCCGGAATCAAAGCCTTATTCCTCCCGATCGTGCTCGATACGAAGATATTATCCACGCACCCGACGCACAATAAATCATCCGTGTTCATCACGATCGAATCCTGCGCGATCCCTCGCCACACGCTCAGATCACCCGTCTCTCTCCAATACGCGTACGCCAGCGACGACTTGGTCCCCGCCCCGTCGGCGTGCATGCACGTGCAATACGCCTCATCGCCCGCGATGTCCTCCACGATCTTACAAAACGCCTTGGGGAACAATCCTTTATCCACTTTTTTAATCGCCGCGTGCACGTCCTCTTTGCTCGCGCTCACGCCTCGCGCCGCGTACCGCTCATCCGCCGCCGCGCGTCGCACCATCGCGGTCGCGCGTCCTCGTCCTCGTTCGTCTCGTCCACGTCGCGAGACGACGCGTCCGCGACCGACCGTCGCGCGCGTCGCCGTCGCCGTCGTCGTCGCCGTCGCCGTCGCCGTCATCGCGCGCGTCGCCGTGTCGCGCGCCGGTCGGTCGCGCGGGGCGTTCAAATCGCACAGCCACACGCGAGGCGCCAACGCGTCTCTCCATATACACCGTCCGTCTCGTCCTATCAAACCATGACCCGCGGTGATGGTGTTCGAGACGCGCGCACTATGGGTGACAGGTCTGGATAATGTGTAGTGAGTCGTGAACCGTCGATCAGTCCCCCCCCCGCGCGCGCGCAGGTCCCGAGACGTTCGCGCGGCCGGTCTGACCGTTCGGCATACGCCGACGTCGAGGGCGAGGGACGGCGCGAGATGACGCGAGAGATTAAGAAGAGTGCGTGATCGCGCGATCGTGGTCGATGTCGAGCGCGCGGGACGCGTGGGGTGGACGAGAGAGGGGCGATGAGGACGAGAGTCGTTTCCCGGAAGTTTTTCCGCGCGGTGGTGTTGCGATCAAGATCGCGCGAGGCGAGCGAAACGTCGCGCGAGTCGAGAGGTGGGAGGGGTGAAGAGTGAAGACTAACGATGTGTTGGATCGATTCGTGGCTTTTCTCGCGCGTAGTATGCTGCATCGGCGCCGGATACGTCGGTGGGCCCACCATGGCGATGATTGCCAAGAAGTGCCCGGAGATCAGCGTCACCGTTGTGGACATCTCGCAACCGAGAATCGACGCGTGGAACTCGAGCGAGTTGCCCATCTATGAGCCCGGTTTGGATGAGATCGTCTTCGCGTGCCGTGGGAAGAATTTGTTCTTCTCCACAGCCGTCGAGGACGCTATCCGCGACTGCGAGATGATCTTCGTCTCCGTGAACACGCCGACAAAGAAGACCGGTTTGGGTAAGGGAAAGGCGGCTGACTTGACGTACTGGGAATTGGCGGCGAGAACGATCGCTTCGTGCTCCGATAGTGATAAGATTATCGTTGAGAAGTCGACGGTGCCGGTGCGCACCGCTGAGGCCATCGAGAAGGTGCTCCAACGCAACTGCCCAAACAAGGGTGTTCGGTTCGATATCCTCTCCAACCCGGAATTCTTGGCGGAAGGTACGGCCATGACCGACTTGGACGCTCCGGACCGCGTCTTGATCGGGGGTAAAATCGAAAACCCGGAGGGACAAGCGGCCGTGGACGCGCTCGTCGGCGTCTACTCGCACTGGGTGCCAAAGGAAAACATTCTCACCGCCAACTTGTGGTCCGCCGAGCTTTCGAAGCTCGCGGCGAACGCCTTCTTAGCCCAGCGTATCTCTTCCATCAACGCCATGAGTGCGCTCTGCGAAGCGACCGGTGCGGATGTCCAGCAAGTGTCTTACGCCATCGGTACCGATACCAGAATCGGCTCCAAGTTCTTGAATGCCTCCGTCGGTTTCGGTGGTTCTTGCTTCCAAAAGGATATCTTGAACCTCGCGTACATCTGCGAGTGCCACGGTTTGACGGAAGTTGCGCAATACTGGTACAGCGTCGTCGGCATGAACGATTACCAAAAGAGCCGCTTCGTCCGACGCATGATTTCTGCCATGTTCAACACGATCAGTGGAAAGAAGATCTCCATGCTCGGTTACGCGTTCAAGAAGGACACCGGTGATACTCGTGAATCTCCGGCGATCGATGTCGGCCATGGTCTCATCGAAGACGGCGCGAAGCTCAACATTTACGATCCGAAGGTTGCTCACAGTCAAATCGCGCTGGACATGGGCGAAGAAGCGATGAAGAACATCACGTGCTGCAAGAGCCACATCGAGTCCTTGACCGGCGCGCACGCCGTGTGTATCATGACTGAGTGGGATGAGTTCAAGACGTACGATTGGGAACAAATCTACTCCGTCATGCAAAAGCCTGCGTTTGTGTTTGACGGTCGACTCATCTTAGATCACCAAAAGCTCAAGGACATTGGATTCATAGTGTACGCTTTGGGGAAGCCGTTAGACCCGTTTCTCTGCTCGGCTGAAGGCGCTCCGTAGGAATTGCTGACTAATCTAACATTCGTCTAATCTAATCTGCTTTTGCGACTCCATCACTGCGGTAATAAAGCCTTCACTTCATCGTCGACGCGCTGCACGTATTCCTCAATCTTGAATTTTCTTTTGCATCCGGCGTAGTTCATGTACCGCACCTTGCCAAAAACGGCGCGCTCTTTCCAGCCTTGATCGTGCACGCCGGCGATCGACCACATGCATCCGACGTAGCCGTTCGGATCGAGTCCATCCAACGCGTATGCGTCGTTAAGTTTGATGGACGTCTCCAGAGCCACCTCCGGGGAGGATGTCCACTCGAGAATCTTCTTTGCCCAATACATTCTCATGAAACCGTGCATTCTGCCAAAATAATACAATTCTTTTTGTGCCGCGTTCCACAGCTCGTCGTGCGTGTTCGCGCGTTCGAGCGTCTCGTAGTCGTACACGAATTCCCGCTTATCCGAAGCATGCAGAGCCAGAGTCTCCTGAGCCCACTTACTCGCGCCCTGCAGAGAGTCGTAGTGGGGATTGAACAGACAAAAATTATCAGACAACTCTCTGCGAACTATGAGTTGTTCCAGATAACTGTCTATGGCTTCATCGTCGACGATTCCGCGAAGTTGAGCGGCTTCCCACGCGGCGCGGCGCGGAGACAACTGTCCGTGATTTAAGTACGGAGACAACCGCGACACCGCTCGCGGTGTCGTGGGTTTGTTACGCTCTTCGTACAGCATCAAGCGTTGTGGAAGAAAACAGTCTTCGTTGGGATCCAACAAAGCCGCCAACGCCGCGCGTTCACCGGGTTTCACGCCGCGAACCTCTGGGACGTGCGCGCCTCTTTGTTTCGCCTCGTCGATCAACACATCCCAATCCGTCTCGCTTGGCGTCAGGGAATCCGGCGCGGCGATCAAATCATCGAGAACTTGCGGTGCCGTCAAAAATTCCGCGAGATTTCGATGAATCTTCGGACGAATCGTCCTCGCGCCGTACTCTTGCTTTTCGCTCGTCACCCACGCCGGGACGACGTTGTGCGCGTCCACTTCGATCATCGGACACCCCACCGCGTTCGCCACCGCTCGCCTCGCCGCCCGACCCTCGCGCAAGGGCGTGAAATCGCACACCACCGCGCTCGCGTCGACCCTCTCGCACGTCTCCAAGATCCCTCTCGCCGCGTCGTCGCCCGTCGTCGTCGCCGTCTGAACGCCGCGCGCGCGCAAGTCTCCCTCTAATTCCTTCAACCCCTCCAGCGCGAACACCGCTCGCCGCGCCCCACCGACACCGTCGCCCATCAAATCTCTTCCCGCGTGCACCGCCACGACGAGAGGCGCGCGCCGGGCGTTCGCCAACTCCATCGCTCGCGCGAGCGCGTCGTTATTCGTCAACCGTCTGTCTCGGTCGCACCAATACACCACCGATCCGCGTCCGTTCAGCGTCGTCCTCCCCCCCTCCGACCCTACATTTGAGAGTCGCGCGCCGGCTTCGTTCAATCCTCGACATCGTCGTCCGTCCACGCCCTCGTCGCGCGCCATCGCGCGCGTCCGCGCGAATCTGACCGCCGTCGTCGGTCCCCGCCATCCCCACGTTCGTCTTCGCCGCGTCGTCGCGCGCGTCGAACGCGCGCCGTCTCGACCCGCGACGCGCGCACCGAACGCGCCCACTCTCCTCGCGCACCCCGCGAGCATCCCGCGCGCGTCGCGTCGCGCACTGTCGCGCGTCATCTTGTTCGATTCGGTCGACCCATCGTCGACGCGTCCCCCGCAGTCCGCGTCGCGTCGCGCCCGCCTCCTCCTCGATCATGGCGTCGAGCGGCGACGGGCTGCGCGTGGGAGTCCCCGCGCACGTCGCCTCGGCGGCGCCGCGAAAGCGTCGGTTCCGCGTCGGTGAACGCGTGGCGCTGTACCACGTGCCGTTTTTCGCGCTCTACCTGATCACACTGACGAAGTGTTACGAGACGGCGGGGAACCCGTATCGAGCGGCGCTTCGACATCACGCGGCGATGGGTTACGATCCCGCGGTGTTCGACGCGGTGGGCGTGGGCGCGGACGCGAGCGATGGGAGCGCGTGGTCGGGGAGAGGAGAGGTTCGAGACGAGTGGGGCGAGGGCGAGGGCGACGAGACGAGTTGGGACGCGGGCGAACCCGAAGAAAAGAAGAGCGAGGGTGGAGAAGAGGGCGAGAGTTCGAATGGAGAGGAAGAGGTCAAGTATGAGGTGCCGCCGACGCTGCCGGCGAAGTGGTTACCGGATTTTCCCATGGTGCTGGCGTTCGCGTCGGTGGCGACGCTGCACGCGCTCATCATGTTCGCCCAACACTGGAGCGTTCGCATTCGATGCTTCGTGCAGTACAAGAGCGTCGATCGCGTGAGCGAGGGAACGTACTTCATCATCACTCCGCATCCGCACCAAGGAAAGCCGGAAATCGTGCCCGTGTCGCAGTTGCGCGTCTTCGACGCCGACGGCGGTCTCAGGACGATGTTGTGGTGCGTGTTCCAGCGTCAACGATACGAATACGTCGAGATCGAGTGGGACGAAGCACGAAGAAAGGGTCGAGGTGAACTTCAGGAGATTCATACGCCCAAAGATTTGCCTCTCTCTCATTACGTCAAGAGTAAAGGTCTCACGTCTGACGAGGTTCATCACAGTCACGAGCGATACGGCGACAACGCACTTCGCGTCAACATTCCGACTTTTGGGGAGTTGTACAAGGAGCAGCTCACCAGTCCCGTCACTGTGTTTCAAATTTTCACCGTCCTCCTTTGGCTCATGGATGAATATTGGAAATACGCGCTCTTCAGCGCACTGAGCTTGTTGATTTTCGAGGGCACGACCGCCTTCTCTCGACAGAAGAACGTCACCACCCTTCGGGGAATGGGCCAAACGCCCGGACGAGTTCTCGTCCGACGCGCCGGTGTGTGGGAAGAACACTCGACCGAGGAGCTTTATCCTGGTGACATCATTTCGCTCAAGCGCCGGGGAGGTGAAGAAATTCCGGTGCCTTGCGACTGCGTTCTGCTCGCGGGTTCCGCCGTCGTGAACGAAGCGAGTCTGACCGGGGAAAGCGTTCCGCAGATGAAGGAGCACATCAACCCGGAAGTCTCGAAAGATGAAGGTCTCGATATGAACGGTTTACACAAAGTTCATGTCTTGTACAGCGGAACGACGTTGATGCAGCACACGGCAAAGACAGACAGCGAGTCACCCGCCGTGCAAGTGTCCACCCCGGACGGCGGTTGTTTGTGCTACGTGCTTCAGACTGGATTCGCATCGACGCAAGGTAAATTGATGCGTATGATGGAGTTCAGCAGTGAGCAAGTTACCGGAGATACGAAAGA
>VIBD01000566.1:0-11358 GCA_009618245.1 Ostreococcus sp. SAG12 | reverse complement strand
ATCCATTCACCAGTTTTCTTAAATGGTAATTGAATACCATCCAATAAAAACTTTGGTTTATGTGTTTTACTTTTTTCTTCTATAAGGACTGAACGTTCATCTGCTGGCTTTCCTTGTGCTTGTGCAGTTAACTGATTTGGTGTTGCTTGTGCTAACATACCATTTGTATGTTCCGCATATGCACTACCGGGCATACCAGATTTTGGATATGCACGGGATGGATAATTCGCCTGCGTTGCTGGCGCGGAGCCTCTTAATTGACTGTTCATACTAATAAATGAACTACCTGGCTCTTGGGATGGTGCGTTGTTTTCTTGTAAAATAGAACTTTTTGCATTATTTGTATATTGTTTTATTGCATATGGCAATAATGGATTACTAACTTTAGGTGCTAACGATGCCAATGCATGTGGGAAACGGAAATGATAATCCGCTGGGCACATGGTTTCTTTTTGCTCGTCGTAGATATTTGGCAACCTACCACAGATAACATGCGCTGGGCATGGTTTGACCGTTTGCCAACCTCTGTATGGGTCATATTGATAACAACCATAACTAATTAAATGCATAACATCATGTGCATATGCTAACATACTTTGTACAACTTGTGAACAGGAACTATATGAAAAAGTTTTAGTCGTACCACCACATGTTGGCAACGCGCCGTATTGCACTTGGTGCACACTATAAATACACAGTTCACAGAAACCATGTTCACCAGACCATGTTGATTTTGCACTTGTCTTTGCCATCGTTTGTAAAAAAGAGGTAGATTCTACTTGTGCTTGTTTAAATAATTCATCATGTTTAATGATTTTCGTTGGTGTTTTCCTATCCTTATTATTCAACAACGTCGATTTACTTGCTATTGTTGTTTGGATAACTAATCCTAAACATATTATCACTGTTGCAATCTTCATCATGTATGTTGTTTTGAAGATATTATTCTTATATATATATATATGTATATATGTTTACGTTCTATCTATCTTTCACGCTGTTTTTCATATATATATTTGCTATTTTTATGAGTTTTCCCCTCTTTTTATTGGAAAGATTGTCTCAAAATCACTTTCATCTTTCATCGAATAGCAAATAGTTTGTATACTTTCAAGTATAAATAACAGGGACATGGAGTGGCGTTTAGTCAGGTTAGTATTAGGGTTGGTAAAACGGAAATCAAAACCTGATTGGTATTCTAACCTCATTACAAGTACAATAAATGAACATTTGATAGGAGACGAGACAAGTTTCGATTCTATCAAATGAAGTCTTAACTGTTGTACCAACAGATATTTGAATTTAGTATGGAAATAGTATTACAAACAACTGTTAAACTTCTCATCACACATTGTATAGAAAAATACTAAATGATGAATAGAAAGACGTGATAGATCGATGATACATATGTAGATATATATATGTGATCGAATATTATATTGTAAATTTATTAGGAAGACAAATACTAGCAAAAGATGGCAGGTAAACAAACAAATGAGGTGGAGGTAGTAATGAAAAAATTGTTGGAGAACGATGGTGTGAAACAATATTTAATTTGTAATTCAGATGGTATAGCTATAAAAGCACACAATATGGACCAACAAAAAGCAGTACAATACTGCGCGTTAGTGAATGGTTTAGTCCAAAAGTCGCAAGCTGCGCTTAGTACATTGTTAGATCCAAGTGAAAATACAGCAGAATATTTAAGATTGCGAACAAAGAAACGTGAAATTATTATTGCACCAGGTAAAGATTATACACTCGTTGTTGTACAAGAAAATGTTGTTAAAGTCGACCCAAAAGCAGCTGAGAATAAATCGGAATAAGTTAGCGCTGATTTTTTTTATTAAATATATAATAATAATATACATATTATCATGTGCGCAAAAAGGAATAAAAGGAATACGATACTAATGTCTATTTATATGGTAGTGTTTGCTATATAAAATGCTCTTTGGGAGTATGTATGCATATGTACATGTGTATATATATAATTTCTTCAGCTTTTGTTCAATATAAGGCAAAGAATTAGAAACATCCCTAAAAATATTTAGCGTGTAAAAAAAGATGAAAAAAGTGAAATTTTATTACGCAAGAATAAATAATTTCGTGTCTTGTTTTGTGTACTTTTTTAAAACTTTTGTGCTTTAAATGTATATATATATATATTATTATTATTATATAAAATATTTGTTACCAGGAGTTTTATGTGTTTTCGGTACGACTTCGTACATAATACGAACTCGTATATACGCGTATTTTTAAGACTCTCAACATTTTCAACAGACACCTTTTAAAAATTGTCTTTTTTTTTAACTTTATATATTCGAACTATCCAATGTTCGGTAGTAAACACTTCTTCGAAATATTTCAATTTAAATTTCTTACGTCCAATTTCTATTCCACGTACACGATCATAACCAGTTGGTTTTCCAACATTAGTAGTTATTTTACCAAAATCAAAATATGTTAATTTATAAATCAAACTATTTAATAATTTTGCTGCACCTTGTTTACCAACATTATAACGCCTACGACCGACGTAATATTCTTTCGGATCAACTAATGTTGGATATGCATCTTTTGCTATCCGTACCATCCATGATATTTTATTCATATCATCTGAACTAAAATCAGTTAAACCACCAAAGACAACCATTACATAATCTACATCTAATTTAAGCATTATTTTATGCGCATGTTCTTCACTAGATACCATTGCCAATGCAACAGTTCCTACATGTTTTTTATTCCATAAATTATTATCAACGATAGAAGTACGATTTGCCATGGAATTGATATAGTATCCATAATCCCACCATCCTAAAACTTTTGCATCTTCTTTTGTATTTTTTCGCATCCAACTAAATGCTTCACGATAATCATCAAAAATAACCGGTGTCCCATCATTTTTCTTTGCCGACATAATTAAAGATGGTGTAGAATATTGTTCATATGCAACCCATATACTATGCCATGTAAAAAAAATCAATAAACTTGCGACAATGATGACTATGAAGAAACCAATTTCTGTTTGATACGTCAATTTATTTTTATCTTCCGTTTTACTTAATTTTTTTGCTTTTGAAACACTTGCAGCTTTTGGTGTTGATGATGGTAACTTGCTTGGAGATATCGATGTAGCATTTATTTTCTTTTCATTTTTATTATTATTATTATTATTATTACTAACCACTACACGTATTTTTTGTCGTCTTAAACTAATAAATGCTTTATTCAATGTCTCTGTAATTGATATTGCACCAATAATACATGCTATTGGAGTAAATATCAATATCAATCGTATCATTGCAGCAGAAAAATACAACCCAACGACACCATATAGAATTAAAAAGACTTTGCCATCCGTTAATGGATCTTTAAAACAATGATATATCCCCGATGGAAATAATATTATAATAATATGCAATGCGAAAAAATACGACGACCATGTGGTTGGTTGATGTTCTGATAATGATGCCATGATCATTGAATTGCTTTTCGCATATGTTGGATCTATAAATCCATAAATACGTTCTGACCATTTAATCTGTTGCAAAAAATCATAATTTCTACTTAGGAAAACTATGATTAAAATAGAAATTGACGTAAATAGCATGGTTTTCTTTTTCACAAAATCATCAAAACGTTTTATATTATTCACATGATCATGTACTGGAAGATAATTATTTCTAATAAGAGAATATATTGCATACATTTGCAACATTACAAAAGTTACAATTGGTAAAAAAAATTCAACCTTTAAACTAGGGCGAAAACCAATAAATGGCACATGCATGGACATTATCGTACTAGTTATAAAGAAAATGCCATAACATGCATGTAACCTTATGCTGTAAAACCCAGTACATATTAAAATACATACATGCAATGGAATTAAATTTGCAACAAATATATATATTCCATGCGTAGAAGATAGGCAATAATATACTACTGCACAAAATATAGATAACAACATGTTGCCATTATTATTATTCAAAGCTTTCAACCATAAATAACATGTAGTAACAAAGAAAAACATACCTAATGCCTCGTTATCATATGATCTGTAGATGGAGATAATGATTGTAGATGGAGATAATGATTGTGTGTGTGTGTGTGTATAATGTTAGTATGTCACTTTCTAATAATAATAATATTGGAGGAACTGGTTAAGAATTATATTATATTATATTATTTTTTTCACTTACCCTGCAATTGTACGATCTACAAAACTAGGCACGATCGCCATAAAAAAAGCAGCAGTTGCTCCAACAAGTTCTACTCGAGTAGATATAGATGATGATTTTATCTTTCCTCTCGTATTCTTATTTTTACTTGTATTGTTACTATTATTAGTAGTAGTACCATTAGTCATGGTTTTATTATTACTACCAGGTTTTCTTAAGGCTTCACATGCTAATAAATATATAACTAAAATGGTATTTGCTGCAATAAATGGTGATATATACACACATATCTTTCTTAATGTTATATTTATACCGAGCATAGATGATATATTATATATTCTAGCTGTAAAATACATCAACCCAGGGTACACGGTACCACCAATAGCTCTTCCGTGGGGATACCATGATTTATCATCAAACCAATTTAAAAAATCGTCATATCCATGTTTTAACAAAAATTTTGTTGCTCGATAATTAAAATATGGTTCATATTGATGGAATACATCCTCATGTTTTGCAACAGAAAACATACGAATACAAAATGCTAATATATATGCCAACATTAAAATAATATTACGCAATGTATTATTGCTATTATTGTTGTTGCTATGGGGCGGTTGTAATTTTGCCATATTATATTTATATATATATATATATATGTTAAAAATATTTGAACAAGCTTATTTCTTTATCGTCTTCTTATTTGTTATAAAAAGTGTTATTATCCCCTGTTGTTGGATACGGAATATATTTCTTACGACTTTAACTTATTAATTTTATATTTTAATTTGTTGATGATTGATTTTTTTTTTTTTGTTGTTGCAACAACAACAACAACAACAACAATGCCAAAAAAGAATGCCAGGAATGCCTGGAATGCCAATCTGCAACAATTGTATGGGTATAATAGTATATTTATACTTGTTACTATATGAATAAAAATAATTGGTAAATCATCATATTTTGAAAAGTATTAATTTATAATACATTCCTATAGGGGTGCAAAAACCTGGTCCATCGTATTCACCTGCTATAGTGGTATATACACTACATAGCATTATAATGGTATTACTATATTATATTTATTTACTAGGTACATACCATTGGCTACTGTCATTAATTTTATCAGTCCATTTTCGCAATTGGATGCATTTAACATAAATATAGTCAATATCTATATATGACTTTTGGCTACAACACGAAAGTTGCGAAAATCTCCTGCATTCCAATTCTTGGTTCTTGCCGTGAATCACCTCGTACTTCTCGCTATACTAAATACTTGTAATATATCTATCAAACATTTACAATGGTATGTCTATCTTGTATGCTATATATATTGTATATATAGCATGTGAATACGATGGACCAGGTTTTTGCACCCCTAGAGGAATGCAATGTGCTAATGCTATGTTAATGTCCCTTTCCTTTTCCCAGCAACTTTTCCAGAAAAGACTTACTGGTAAAGTTAGACTTCTGGCTATATACTGTTGAAAGTGCAAAGTGCAAAGTAACCCAGTAGTCCAACACAACACCAGAACACAAACAACAAACACCACTGTAAAACAACAAACTAACACAACTTTAAAACAACGACGACGAAAAAAAATGGCAAAAGTTAATGATGCTCTTGAAAAGCATGTTATTGAACAAACAACAACGACGACAACAAGAAAAATGGCAAAAGTAAATGAAAACTCTGTTATTGATCCATTTTCGATAGAAAGTGACAATAATGTTACTGTAAAAAATGATGAGGATGATAAGGATATGCTCTGGAAATTTCAAGATGGTATTCCATGGGATAAAGTTTGGAAGTTGAATTTTAAAACTACAAATATAGATATCAAAGGACGGGATATTAGCAATGGTTTTGATAATATTGGTATCTTTTGTATTCGGCAAATTAAAAAAGGTGAACGTATATTACATTACGGCTGGAATCAATTAAATGAAGACAAGAACTTTTGGAAATTAAAAAAAGAAGTCTTGAAAGAAGTAGCCACCGATGCACAAATACATCATTTGCAGCGAAGGTATTACTCTGATGAAACATATCAAGTTTGTCCCAGCCAATATACTGATGGTGGATTAAAAATAGAATATTTACAATACATCAATGGTTCATCAGAAATGAGTTTAATAAATTGCATTTTAAAAAATGGTAAAATATTTGCAAGTAGGGATATTGAAGTTGGGCAAGAAATATTAATATCAAAAGCACAATTACATATTTGTAAACCAGGAAATACAACAAAGACACTTACCATGTCAGATGATTTCATAGATACTGACAGAGCGGATGGATATCCACATCTCCAGCAATTGTTCAAAAACGATATGCCAGGTATAACATTGATGAAATTAGATAAATCGAATATACAAGGTGTTGGTGTATTTGCATTTTGTGATTTGAAAAAAAATGATAATTTAGTTTTCAGTTTATCTACATTCATGGGTGCCCAGCATGCGGAAAGAAAAATCAGCAGTGCCACGTTACAACAAATGAAAGAATGTGGTTTCCCAAGTGATGTTATTGATGTTATTTTTCGTCGTTACATGTTCACAATATCTGGGAACATCCCTTCTTTTCAACTACCTGGAAAAGGTCTTAATTTGAATTTATTTACGCATTTTCTAAATTACAGCCCCACTCCAAATTTAGAATTTGACATGATGGCAACTATGAGACAACAAATGGGTGGTAATAACCAAGTCAAATTGGTAGGAGCTACCTCGTTTCAAAAGGTAATAGTTAAAAAAATTACTAAAGGTACTGAATTTTTTGAAAATTATGTGCCAATCAGTCTACGCAGCAATCCATCACCTAGTGACATGTATTATTTAGACGTCACTGTCAATCAAACAAGACCTTGTCCAATTCGTGCTACATGTTGGACTTGTGGCAAAAATAAAAATGTTGATATTAAGACGTGTGTACGCTGCAAAGTCGCAAGGTATTGCAGTAAAAAATGCCAACTGAAAAATTGGAAAACAAGCCACAAGCATGTTTGTAAAAAGTGGGTGAAACGCAATACATGTGTGCATAGAAGAGAGAGTGAAAATAGAAAATAGTAGCATTTTTTTACGTCGTAATATTTACAATTATGATAGTTAAAAATATAATTTATCATAAGAGAATTATTTCTTATATTTTATAATTTAAAATAAATATCAGAGTATAATCAATATCATACGAGTCGGTACATGACACTCTCTAAACTCGTTGTGGACGTTGCGTTTTTGGATTTTTAAAGATTTCTTTTGCTTCATCAATCAATTCTGGTTTTAAAAACAAATCTAATGTAGTCATTGCCATAATTTTGCCACAAACCCTTGCTTTTTCAAATGCTTCTTTCTTACCACAAAATTCAGTAAATCCAGCTGTATGATTACCTTCCCCTCTTCTACAAGGTATACGAAACATTGGATGAATTGATGGAACTTCAAAACTTATATTACCCATATCAGTAGATCCAGATGAAGTTGATTGTTCAACTGATTTTGGAAAATATGTAATACCATGATCTCTTGCATTTTCACGATATAATTCAGCTAATACAGTATTTGTATTTAATTCTCGATATGGTTGTTCTACAATACCTTGTGCATTTGGTGGATTACCATGTTTAAATTCACAACCAGTAGCAATACCAGCACCTTCACCACATGCAATGACTTTTTGCTTTAATTCTTCTGTTTCTGGCATAGTTGGTGCGCGTACGTAAAAGACCGCTTTTGTATAATTTGGTATGATGTTTGGTTTGATACCACCTTCAGCTATTATACCATGCACACGCCAGCTTTCACGAAATTGTTGTCGTGCTAAACCAATATTATTAAAACATTGTATGACTGCATCAAGTGCATTCACACCTTGATATGGTGCACCAGCTGCATGTGCATTTTTTCCAAACCATTCGAATACAATGCGTTCAATGGAAGGCATTGCAGCATATAAAATATCAGCTGGAGAAGGATGTACCATCATAGCACAATCAACATCTTTCAAAGCCCCACGATTAATTAATTCAATTTTTCCACCACCACCTTCTTCTGCTGGTGTACCTAAAATGCGGACAGTACCGACACCATTTTGATTAAGTGCAGCTTGTAATCCAAGTGCAGCAGCCATAGATGAAGATGCAATTAAATTATGCCCACAAGCATGACCAATATCGGGTAACGCATCATATTCACAACAAATTGCTACAATAGGTTTTTCACCAGTACCACATTCAGCTACAAATGCTGTTTCAAGCCCACCCCATTTCGTTTCAACTTTGAAATTTCTTTCTTTTAAAAAATTAGTAATAACCTCATGTGCGTAATGTTCTTCATAATTCAATTCAGGATGTTCATGTATCTGTTTTGATAAAATATCAATATCTGTTTGATTTTTATCAATAGCATTTACTGCAATATTACGTAAATTATTAGCTACTTCATTTCTTTGTAAATTCATATATTCAATAGGTTTTTGAAGTGCTTTATGTATTTTCTCTTTTTCTTCATCATCAAAGTTAGAAGAAGAAGACGATGATGATCCTGATACAGTATTTTGTGACAATAACCATGCTTTTGATACACCCGTTTTTGCTCCATTATTATTAGCAAGTGTTTTAATTTCACAACAATCACAAATACGTTTAGCATCACCATAATATATAATTTCTTTCGCAGCATCAGTTAAATGTATACTAGTTTTTGAAAATGGTCTAAATTTATTATCACCACTGAACATCAAATTCGCCATGGTTTTATATGTTTTTATAGTATAAGTAGTGCGTCGTACGCAGTAATAATGATTATATATAAATAAATTAATACTTCGTATAAATGAATTAATAAAATATATGAACCCACCGTTCGTATGTTTTTATAGTATAAGTAGTGCGTCGTACGCAGTAATTAATAATGATTATATATAAATAAATTAATAATTCGTATACATGAATTAATAAAATATATGTTTTTGTATGTGTACATGTATGTTTGTATGTGTAAATAATGTAAATTTATTTCCTATTTATATTATTGAAGTATATATTGATATCTGGTTAGACATGCAAACTGGTTAAGGTGAATAACAAATAACACTACACAGTATCGCAAAAAAGAAGTAGAAGCTTCTCTCTGATATAAAAACAAGAAAATTGTAGTATTTTTACACATTAATATATATTATATAGCGCGCCCGCACACACACAACGATGGATTTATACACGATCGATATAGGTTTTCTTCAATTTTGCTATTTGTTTCCCTTCTTCATATTACTATATGAAAATGCTAAATGAAATTCGTTGATATACACACACATATATGCACACTTATATATATATATATATGGACACACATCATATACTATATATCCCATTCCTTTTTCAAACTACTTTTTTTTTCTTTTTTTTTTAAATATATATCATATATATATAATCATTTATCTACCTCCACGGCCTCGCATTTTTCTCATGCCTGGCATACCAGCACCCATGCCTCTTCCACCCATTGCTTTACTCATCTTTTTACCTTGGTTGCCATATTGTTTTGCAGCTTGCATTTGCGATTGTTCACTTTGTGGATTACGCACGGTTTGATCGACTGACATGATTAAACATGCTGCTTCCGTAGCAGCCATAATGGAGTTGATTTTACTATCAACTGGTTCCCATACATTTGATACCATAGTATCGCAAATATCATTGTTGTTAATATCAACACCAAACCAACGCCCGTTTGGATCGGTGAAATGTTTTTGACGCAATTTATTCAAAATATCAGTTGGGTCAATACCAGCATTGTCGCTCAATTGTCTTGGAATTACTTCAAATGCTTTTGCATAGGTTTTAATGATCAATTGTTGTTTGCCTTCAATGTCCATTGCGTAATTTCTTAAATGAACCATAACTTCCATTTCTGATGCACCACCACCAGCTACAATTTTAGTACTTTGTGCAGCACGTTTTACAATATTCAAAGCATCCCAAATAGAACGTTGGGATTCTTCTAAGAATTGCTGTGCACCACCACGTAATAAAATGGTCGCCGTTTTCTTTACTGGGCATTGCATGAAGAAATTGTATCGTTCGTTACCAACTTGTTTCTCCTCGAATACGCCGCAAGTACCTAAAATTTTCTCGTTTAAATCTTCCATGGATGTTTGCACCGTTGCACCGGTTCCAATACATACACGTTTTAAATCATGAAAATCTACACGTCCAGCACAAAATAAACCACGATCAGCAAAATATTGTGTTGCTAAATCACCAATTGGCAATTTAGAAAGCACGACATTTGCGCCTGATTTCACACATTGGTCTAATTTGTCATAAATAATTTTCCATTCCGCGTCTACAATGGATTGGTATTTTTCTGGATCATCAATACGAATTTCTGCATTTTCTTTTTCACTTTTCAATTCAAGTTCTACATTTAAACATAAAATCTTTGGATTTGTAAATTTTTTTGTTTGTTGCTCAAAACCAGCGTATGCAAATGTTTTTTTAAATGCAATACCATGGACCAATTCACTTTCCGTTACACTACCACCAGCAACTTTTTTAATTCCAATTAACTTCAAATCCATGTCATCATCTGCTAAGGAGTTGACAGCTTCCACGCACATAGGTGCGAAAAAATCTTTGTTTCTACAAATTAATTTCGAATTTAAAGCAGTACCAGCACATTTTTCCAATAAGTTATTACGTGCTTCGGTATCCGCTGCATCTACACCAACTGCAATGCTGCGCAATTTTTTCACTGCCATCAATGACGCTTCCCTAAATCCACGAATAATTAGTTGTGGATGCATACCATCCATGATAAAATCTTTGCTTAAACGCATCAACTCACATGCTAATAATACAACACTAGTCGTACCGTCACCAACTTCTGAATCTTGTGACATGGAAATATCAACTAAAGTTTTTGCTGCTGGATGTACAATGTCCAATAGTTTCATGATCGTTGCACCATCATTACTAATTGTAGGGCCACGTCCATCGTGCACAAGCTTATCCATACCACGTGGTCCAAGTGTTGTTCTTACAACTTCACCAACAGCTTGGCAGGCGTTAATATTTGAAATTAATTGTCCTTTCCCTTGACTAGTATCTGTTCCGTCCCGTAGGAGGATAATTGGTGGTCTCATACCTGGATGCATTTTCCT
>VIBD01000041.1:0-11738 GCA_009618245.1 Ostreococcus sp. SAG12 | reverse complement strand
GAGTCGAGTCGAGTCGAGTCGAGTCGAGTCGAGTCGAAGGGTTTCGATAGAGAGTATGGGTTCCACGCGTCCGAGTGTATGTATGCATGCACGCCGGCTGAACGTATACTATACTCCCCACAACACCCATGAATGAATGAATGAATGAATGAATGAATGAAAATGTCTCGAAATCGAATCGTCACTTCTCGTCGAAGATCCGATCCGATCCGATGTCCGCGACGTCCGCGATGACGACGATGACGCACACGATGACGCGCGCGATCTCTTCCGAACGCGCGCGTCGTCGATCGCGCGCGATGACGACGAACGCGCGTCGAATGATCATTCGTCCCGATGCATCATCATCGGAAGAGATCGCGTCTCGTGGACTGACGCTGGACGCGTTCGACGCGAAAGACGTCGAACGAGCGCTCGGTGAACTTCGTGCGCGAGACGCGGAGGACGGGAACGCGCTCGTGGACGCCCCCGATTGGCTCGTGACGTGGTTTCTTCGAGATCGTAAATTGGAGGTGGATAAGGCGCGCGAGAAAACCGTCAAGTATCTGGAGTGGCGCGCGAGGGATGGATTCGATGATTTATCGACGGTGGACGTGGACGAGGAGGCGGCGACTGGGAAAGCGGTGTTGTTGTCGGAGAGAGACGCGTGTGGACGATCGGTGGTGTACGTGACGTTGACGAAACACGAGGTGGAGACGCGGGATTTGTCGAGGACGTGTCGACTGTGCGTGCGTCTGGTGGACGAGGCGTTGGAACGATCGAGAGCGGAGGGGGAGGGGGCGGTGGAGACGTTGATGTGCGTGTTCGATCTTCGAGGGTTCACGATGAAGAACGCGGACATTGATTTCGTCAAGTTTTTCATCAAGTGCATCTTTGATTATTTTCCAAAGCGCGTGTCGCAGGTGCTCATCGTCGACGCGCCGTGGGTGTTTAAACCGGTGTGGGCCGTCATTAAGCCTCTGATGGGGAAGTACGCGTCGTTGGTGCGTCAGGTCAAGGTGAGCGAGGCCAAGGAATACTTTGTCGAGGGGTCCAAGGTGTTCGAGTGAGCGATATCGCGCGCCGCGCGCGTCTTCGGATTTGTATTATATCACCTAAGAAATAAAACCAAAGAGAGAGAACAAAATGAATAAGTAAATAATCTCATTCACCGCGTCCCCCGCTCTCGCGAACCGCGAGCTCACAACAAACGAAGCTTGTTCGCCACGCCCGCGCTCTCGGCGACAGCCTTCAACGCCTTGGCGGCGTCCACGTACGCGCGTCGCGCGCGTGCGTCATCCCCACTCTCGCACGCCGCCTTCAACGCCTCAACGCCGGACTCGAACGCATCCACCCCATCGCTCGCCCCCAAGCTCTTCGCGCTCGCCACCGCGGTTCGAATCCAATCACCGTTCAATCCGTCCGCCGCCTCGTCCAGCGCGCCCGCCCTGACGCGCGCGCCCGCCTTGGACAACTTGTACACCGCCGTCTGCATCGCCGTCCCGTCCGCGTCCAATTTCAACCCGGTATCGTTCACGTACTTTTTCCCCTTGGCCGTTTCGCTCTGAATGCGCTGTTGTCGATTCGCCTTCGCCTTGGCCAGGAGCGCCTCGTCGTCCTCGTCGTTCGGTTGCAGAAGCGCGTCGGCGCGTCCCGGAACCGCCGTCGTCGCCACCACCGCCGACACCGTCGCGAACGCGAACCCGACCAAGGATCGACGATCGACCATCGCACCATCGCTCGTCGTCACCCTCCCGTCGTCGAGAGACGCCCGCGCGCGACGGTCGATCGCGCGTCCTCTCGTCGCGCGCGCGCGCGCGAGAGGGCGCGGGGTCGTCGCGATCGTCCTCGTCGTCGTCGCGAGCATCGTCGGACCTCGCGCGCGGACCGCGAGGTAGGCGAACGGCGCGTGAAAGTCTCGAGTCGAGGCCTCGACTCGCGTCCTCGCGCGCGACGTGTGCGGGAAACCGCCGGTTGACGACGACGGGAAAGGGTCACGATCATCCCTCGTGACGTCACGCACGGATAAAGATCGTGATTCTCCCGGTATATTCACGTATAGTATGTATCGTACGTCTAGGTCCGTAGTTACACCGTATACGAGACTAATATCGGTATATTTATGATGGGCACGCGCGATGCACGCGAAAAACGCCTCGACGAAGGAAAACGCCGAGACGGTGTGAATGAATGAATGAATGATGTCGAGACGTGAGTGCGCGTCGTGCGCGTCGATCGATGGACGGGGCGGTGTCCGAGGACGCGTTCGATCCCCCGCGTGGAGTCGTGAACCCGTTCGCGGGCGCGCCCGATCGCGATGGAGGGGGATTGATGGATGGGGACAATTTCGAACGCGAGTTTCGAGCGTTTTGTGCGAGACCGGAGAATGCGCCCAAGATGGCGGAACATCAAGCGCAGGAGCTTCGAAAGATGGATAGGATACAGCACAGGTGCGATGCGATGGAATTTCGACACGCGGTGTTGAGCGCGGATGAGGAGGCGCAGAGGAACGTGGCGCCGTTTTTGAAAAATCGGACGCTGCGAACGCTCGTGTCGACGTTTCGAAACGACGAGAGCGGAGATTTTTCAAAGTGGGCGTGTAATCCCGAGGTGATGCGGATGTTGACGGCGATGCAGACGGCGATCGATTATGGAACGATGCGGGAGGAGGACGTCGAGCGATTGATGGTGAATTATCTGAGCGATCCTAAGAATGAGGGACACGAAGAATTCACGAGGCGAACGAAACGCGAGGTGCGTCTCGAGTCAAAGGATTTAGTCAACGCTCTCAACGAACAGTGTCAACTTCGATACGAGGGGAATCAACACTACTCGCGCAAAGAATTCACCGAGGCTCACGAGTGTTACGTCAAGGCGCTGAGCATCATGAATCTCGTCAAGGGTCGAAACCCCGGCGACGCCGCCGAGTGCGACAAGAATCGACTCGCCTGTCTCATGAATCTCGGCGCTGTGTGCATGGCGATGAAACTCTACGGCGAGGCGGTATCGCACTTAAACGACGCGTTGGAATTATCTCCGGACGATCCTCGCGTTTTGCGTCGACGCGGTCGCGCGCACCGCGGTCGAGGCGATTTCAAAGAGGCCAAGATGGATTTCGTCGCGTGCGTGCGCGTCGACCCCTTCGACGTCGACGCCCATCGCGAGCTCGACGAGCTCTCTCTTGAGATGGCGCGCGATCGTCGTCGCGCCAAGACGCTCTCTCGAAACATTTTTGCCTCGCGCGCGTGAGCGAGATTGAAAAAGAACATCATTCAATGTACGCGCGCGCGATTTTTCAAACATTTCATCTTCGTCACCTCTCCACACAACTCGACGGTGCATGCATCGCGCGCGTCTCGATCGCGCTTTCGCACGTCTCGCGCGTTGCGCATCGACGACGAGTGGAGACACGATGACGACGATGCGTTCCGCGTCGACGAACGCGTCATCGTTCGCCGCGAGGCGCGCGCACGCGACGATTCGTGATGGAAAATTCAATCTGTATGGAAATCGTAATCATCGACGGGGACGCGTCGGTACCGCGACGCGCGCGGCGAGTGGATCGTCCAAGACGAGCGGGAAAACTGCGTACGTGTGTGAGGAATGTGGGTTCGACGCGAGACAGTGGTATGGACAGTGTCCGGGATGTAAGACGTGGGATTCGATGAAGATTGTGCGAGCGGCGAGCGAACCGAGCGGGACGACGACGTCGTCGTCGAAATCCGGTGGAGGCGCGGGCGCGCGTGCGGTGGCGCGAATGGTAGAGACGACGACGATAGAATCTGATTCGTCGTCGATCGGGATCGGTGGACGAAAACGTCGGGCTGGGAGAGCGAAATCTGGGTGGGTGGCGGAGACAAACGCGCCGCGCGCGCTCGTCGACGTTTTAAAACCGAATAAAAACGCGAACGGCGATGCGCGAGGGGCGATGCCGAGGATGCGATTGCGCGAGGATTTGGGACGGGAGATCGAGTGCGTGTTGGGCGGAGGCGTCGTGCCGGGCGGGATGACCCTGGTCGGAGGAGATCCGGGGGTGGGGAAATCGACGATTTTATTGCAACTCGCCGGTTTGTTGGCGCGCGGCGGCGCCGACGGCGCCGACGACAAGAACAGAGAACACGACGAAGACAACATCGTGGACGGTCTCACCGGTGGTGTGTTGTACGCCTCGGGCGAGGAATCCGTCGAACAAGTCGCGGGACGCGCCGAACGCATGGGGGTGAACGCAGAGGGAATTTATTTGTACAGCGCGACGCGTTTGGAAAACATTCTCGAGGTGGTGGCGAAATTGAAACCGTCGGCGCTCGTGGTGGATTCCATACAGACGGTATTCCTAGAGGACGCGACGGGGAGTCCCGGGAGCGTGAGTCAGGTTCGAGAGTGCGCCACCGCGCTGTTACACGCGGCGAAGACGACGGGAATGCCCGTGTTCATCGTCGGTCACGTCACGAAATCCGGAGACATCGCGGGACCTCGCGTGTTGGAACACATCGTCGACGTCGTGCTGTATCTCGAGGGCGATGCCGATCGCGCCGTGCGCATCCTGCGCGGACACAAGAATCGTTACGGGTCCACGGATGAGGTGGGGGTGTTTCAGATGAGCGACGATGGATTGACGCCCGTGGCGTCGCCGTCGGCGTTGTTTCTCGGCGAACGCGTGTTGAGTCCCGACGTTTCCGCGGCGCCCACCGTCACCGTGCAGGGATCTCGTCCATTCATGTTGGAGGTGCAAGCTCTGACGAACGAACGCGCGGAATCGAGTCAAGGCGGGATGACGGCGCCACCCATTCGCACCGCCGTCGGTTTGCGTTTCGAGCGCATGCAATTGTTGCTCGCCGTCTTGGCCAAGTTTGTCCTCGGCCGGCGAGTGCAAAAGCACGACATCTTCATCAACATCGTCGGGGGCATGAAACTCGACGATCCGTCCACCGACGTCGCCATCGCGTTGGCCATCGCGAGCAGTTTCGTGGAGAAGCCTCTGCCGCCGGACATGTGCTTCTTTGGAGAGGTCGGTCTGGGAGGAGAGCTTCGACCCGTCATGCAGGCGGAGCGACGCATCGCCGAGGCGGCGACGATGGGTTTCAAGCGTGTGCTCTTGCCCGAAGCGGGAAGTTCGCCGGATATGGGGAAAAAGACGGGCATCGAACTCGTGCGGTGTAACACGCTGGCGCAGGCATTGGAGGCGGCGCTCGACGTCAAGCCGTCTCGCTCGGCGATGAAGACCCAACCCAACGGGTCGTGGCCGAGCAAGTTTCCGAAACAAAAAAAGTTCGGTTGATGTCGCATAGTCGCGTAGATGCGCGTAGATGAATCACGTCTGTCGTCTGTTTGTCATTTAATCGATCGAGAAATAATCTATGCGCCTCTTCGAGAGTTACGGGTCGAGCGCCGCGTCCTGGCGGCCGGCGCCTCCTTGTTCGGGGATGAGAGATAATCGCCGAGCTTTTTCAGCGCAGGATTCGTCTTGGGCGTCGCCTCGGTTTTCCTCGGTCGTCCGCGCGATCTCGGCGCGGGCTTCGGAGTGCTCGGATCCTCTTCAACCTTGGCTTTTTTCGGGCGTCCTCGTCCGCGCTTAGCCGGCTGTTCGCCCGCCTCCTCCGTCTCAAGCTCGGGTTCGGGTTCGGGCTCTTTTCTCGGGCGCCCTCTCTTGCGCGTCGGCGGTTGCGGGTCCTCCGGTTCAGATTCAGGTTCCTTCGTCGTCCTCGTCGTCTTCTTCGTCTTCTTCGTCGTCCTCGTCGTCTTAGACTCCTTGGCCGTCGATTTAGTGTTCTCCTTCGTCGTCGTCGCCGCCGCGCGACGCGACGTTCTTCGCGTCGGTAACGCCTCCGGCTCGGGTTCAGACACCTTCTTCTTGGAAGCTGCGGTCGTTTTCCTCTTCTTCGCCTCCGCCGCCGCCGTCGCCGCCTTGAACGGCGTCGGTTCCGCGGCGCCGACCATGGTTTTCAACGCGCCGAGGATGGATTTCGCCTGCGTCGGCGCCTTCTCCACCGCCTTCCCCGCCGCCTTCGCATCCGCCTTCTCCGCCACTTTCTCCTCCACCTTCTCCTTGCCCTTGGAAGACTTGGGCGTCTTTGGCGATTTTTCAGCCGACGCGATCGCCGCTCGCGGCGATTCCTTGTATCCGACGACGGATTGCAACGCGTTGAACATGCCCACGCCCGCCGCCGTCTTTGCCGCGGACGCCGACGCGGATGCCTTGGACGCCGATGCCTCCAACTTGGACGCCGACGCTTTGGCCGCGGATTGCGCCTTCTCGACGACGGCGGCGAAGAGATGTTTCGATCGTTCGCTCACGGGCGTCGACGCCGGCGCCAGCGGCGACGCCGGCGTCGGCGAATCATCCGCTCGACGAGGCGCCAAACCGGGTGTGAAGACGTACCGACGCACAATGTCCGGAAATCTGGACGCTAGGCGTTTCGGCGTGGGCGCCACCGCGAGCTCTTTCCCCGACGAAGGAGTCGGCGCGCGCGCGGATCTCCCCGCGCGCACCGTCGACGCGGCTTCGCGCTTGGTGAGCGCGACCTCGCGCGCATCCAACGCCGCCTCGCGTTTTCCCAAGCCCTTCTCTCGAGCGTCGCACGCGGATTCACGAGATTTCAACTTGGCGAGCGCCTCCTTGATCTCTGTCTCTCTCTCGCGCGCGCGTGCTTCTCTCGCCTCGACGCTCGCCTCGCTCTTCGCGAGCGCCGCCTCGCGAGGCGCCAACGCGCCGCTCGCTCTCAATTCGCTCGCCATCGTCGCCAATTTCTCCTCCTTCGCCTGCAACTGATCCTCCAAACGCTCAATCTTCCCATCGCGCGCGGCGAGCGCCTTCTCCAACCCGCTCTTTTCCTTTTCCAGCGCGATGGCTTTGCTCTCGTACTTTGTGACGCTCGATTTTTCAAATTCTAAATCCGCCTTTAAACGCTTCATCGTCGCCTCGCTCGCCTCGAGTCGCTCGCGCGTCTGCGTCGCCTCACCCTCGAGCCAATCCACCTTGTTCCCGTTCGCCTTGGCCAACAACGCCTCCTTGTGAAGCTCGCGATTTTTCGTCGTCAGCGTCTCCACCTCGCGTTCCAACTCCTCGCCGCGGCGTCGCAACGCACCGATGGCGCGCGCGTCCGCGCTCTCCCGCTCCCTCGACCCACTCTCCCCGCTCGCTCTCGCCTCTCGCTCTCGCACCAACGTCGCTCGCACGCTCGCCAATTCCTCCCGCAACTCTCGCGTCTGCGTCTCGAACGCGCGCTTCTCCGCGCGATAGGTTCCGTCGGCGACGTCCACCATGCGCAACACGCGCTCCTCTCGCGCCAACAGCGACGCTCGTTCATCCATTAACGCACGCGCGTCTTTTCTCGCCTCTTCCAACTGCGCATCACACCGTCACGCGTTCAAGAGTCAGTCACCCAGCCTTTTTTTCGTCTCGTCTCGTTTCGTTTCAAACCGCGCCCAACCCCTCGCGCGCGCGTCGTCCAATCTTCACGCGTGCACGCGCGCATCTCTCTCTCGCCCGTCCTCGACGACGCGATTTCAAACGACGACGCGCGTTCTACATCCGTGCGCGCGTCTCTCCTCCTCCTCGCGTCCACCATCGCGACGCCGAATCGCCGAATGCGTGCACGAATCGATTCGATGGGCCGCACCTGTTCGCGCACGCGGGCCGTCTCATCGCGCTCGCTCCTCGTCCGTACGCACGCAGACGCGAGCGCACCGTCGGTACGGTATCGTCGCCACACATCCGTCGCCTCGGGAGTACCATCGGGGGCGACTTTCGTCGTCATCGTCGTCCTCGCGCGTCGGATCGTGGCGAGACGACATCGCGCGGCGGTGCGTGGGCGTGGGACTGTTTGGCGAGTCATGAATCGTCACGCATGCACACACACATAGAGTCGCGATATCCCGTCCGTCCATGGACGCCGTCGCGCGTCTCAAAACAAAAAAAATCGTCACTTGGTGAACGAGGCCGTGGACTATGGACGCTCGCGCGGAACGCGCGGACCACGGTCGCGCATGCATCGCGCGCGTCGGATCGTCATCACCCCTCGTGCGACGCCGAGGACCGCGATGTCGGTCTCGATGATCGGCGTCAAGAGGGCGCTTCAGTTTACCTCCGCCACGGGCATCGCGTACGGGTTGCGCTTTGTCCCGCAACTTCCGCGTGCGTGCGCGAATCGAATCGAATCGATTGCGCGAATTGCATTGCATCGACGGCACGATTCGAAAAGAACCGCGGGATGACGATGGCGCTCGCGGAGAGGAGAGGGGATTTTTTCGACTGACGCTCGTCGTACGTAGTGTATGAATCGCCGATGAAGGTGTTCTACGGTTTGAAACCGACGCCGATTTCTGAAATGATGGCGCAAGGCATCGGCGCCTGTCTCCTGACGTCGAGCTTCGCCACTCTGTGGGTCGCGAAGACGCAACCGGTTCCGGTGCAAACCCGATTCGCGATCATTCATTTGATTTGTGCGTTCGCGAGAGCGACGGTGATGTCGTGCCACGGTGCGAAGGCGGCGCGCGCCGGCGGCGTCACCGTCGGCGAGTGGTTGCCAGGCGTCTCGATCGCCGTCGCCACGGTTTTGATTCTCGCCGAGTCGCTTCGTGATTGCGAAAAGGTGGCACCGATACGAAACTGGATTAAGGATTCCAAATCCATCGCCCAAAAGATTGTCAGCGCGCATCTGATCATGGAGTTTTACTATATGATTATGATGCACTTTGGAAACGTCCAAGACGCGTGGTTCGCCGTCAAGCTCAAGCCGACGGATTACCTCACCGTCAACTGGCTCGCCAACATGCTCTTCATGCGCTTTCTCGTCACCATGGTCATGTTCTGCGCTTTGCCGAAGTCGGACAAGGCTCCCTACAGGCTCGCCACTCTCAACACGTTGACGGACCTGTTCGTCATGAAGACGCACGCCGCCGCGCTCAAACCCGCCGAGTTCCCGAAGCACTTCGGCATGGCTGTCGCGCGATTGGGCGCACTCTTGTTCGCCAGTACGAGTGCATAAATGTACCACCGTCGACCAGTGCGTCGATCGACGGATGCGCGACGTTCGGAAATAAAACACTCACAAATCTTGCACTTTTTCGCGCACGACGCGCTTCGATCGACGACGCGCGCGTGTGGATTTGAAACTACATGCATACATACATACATACATACATACGCGCGCGGAGACACCCATTCCTACCCACGCGTCGTGCCCTCGCTCTATTCTTTCCTCGCGACGTCGACGTGCCTCGTGCCGTGGACGACGTCCATCGCCTCGAACGGGAAGGCGTAGTTTACGGCGAAGAGACTGTGATGTTTGTCGTGAAACGTCGTCTCGTACGCGCCCGCGTAGCACCGGAAACGAAGACCCGAGTGATCGAAGACGCCGCACACGCCCATGACGCACATGTATGCGATGAAAGAGACGACGGAGGCGTCGATGACGAAGGCTGGCGAGTATAAGATGACGTAATAGCCGAACGCCTCGACAGGATGTATGCATAAATCGCACCACACGCTCGGACTCTTGTAGTGATGGTGAATCTTGTGCAACGCGCGATAGAAGACGCGATGATGCATGAGACGGTGCCAATAATACTCGGCCACGCTCTGCCACGCCGTCGCCTTGAAGAAACCGACGACGACGTCGAGCAGCGCCGCTGCCGCGGGAAAACGTCCCGACGCGTCGAGCGGTCGAAGCGATGAGTGTCCCCGTCGCGCGCACGCGGCGACGAACGCGGCGAAACACGACGACACGAAGAGATTGACGCTCGCGTACGCGCGATGACGCGGGTGCATCTCGCGTCCGTCACCGCGTTCGGGCGTCGCGCCGCGAATCAATTGCCACAACGGGAACCCCCACGGGTCGCTTCTTCGTACTCGTACCGTCCCGCACGGTCGCGCTCGCGGTTGAATCTTACGCGACGTGGATGCGAGGTGCGATCGTGCGCGCCGATCGTCGACATCGTCGAAGGCGGCGTCGCGACGCCCCATCTTGTCGTCAACTTTTTCACCATCAGAATCAGAATCGTCGTCCTCGACGTAATACGCGCGCTCGAGCGCGGTGGACGCCAACACATACCCGATGTATTGCGTCGCGAACGCCGCGCACGCGACCGTCGAGAGCGTCATCGACGCGACGCCGACGACGACGAGGATGAATGCGTCGAGGACTGAGGATGTCCAAAAATTGTCGAATCGCCGCGTTCGTCGACGCGTCGGACAGCGTGAACGACGTTGAAAAAATCTAGAAAAAATCAAGCAACTCGTAAGCATCGTTGACTACAATTGTAACCGCTCGCACACGTTTCAAACCGCGTCGGCGTCGTGCGTCGCGTGCGGATCTAAAAATCTTTCGGCGCGCGTTTGGGATCCAAGACGCCGCGCTCGAGTAAATTATCAAACATTTCCAACGCGTTCAGGATGGCTTCGTCCATGTTGAAGTACTTGTAACTCGCCAACCGACCGACGAAGGCGACGTTCTTCTCGTTCGCCGCGAGCTCGGCGTATCTCTCGTACAACGCGCGATTGGCGGGATTGGGCACGGGGTAATACGGTTCGCCCGTCGCCGACGAGTACTCTCTGGCGATGATGGTTCCCGGTCTCTCGTGTCTTCCCTCGGGTTGATTCGGTAAGTGCTTGTACTCGACGATTCTCGTGTACGGGACGTCCGGGCCCGGGTAATTCACCACCATGGCTTCTTGATAATATCCCTCGTCGGCGTCTTCCACGTACTCCTCCTCAAAGACAACGGATCTGTATTCCAATCTCGGCATCCCCATCGCGGCGTAATACGAGTCAATCTGTCCCGTGTACACCAAAAAGTCGTGTCGGGGAATTTTCCCACTCTTTCGCATCTCGAAATAATCGCACTCCAATCGCACGGTGATGTTGGGATCGTTCGCCAGCATGTTTTCAAAAATTCTCGTGTACCCGCGTCTCGGCAACGCCTGCCACGCGTCGCTGAAATATCGATCATCTGTCGTCGTTCGACACGGCAAACGCATCAACACGCTCGCGTCCAACTCTTCCGGATACTTATCCCACTGTTTCTTCGTGTAATGTTTAAATATCGCTTCGTACAACCGAGGTCCGACGCGCGACAGCGCCGCCTCCTCCCCGTTCGCCGGCGCCTCCCCGTTCGCCGGCGGTATCCTCTCCGCATCGTACCACGCCTCCATCTCCGCGTCGCTCCTCACGTTCGCATCATCAAACAACGCGTTCACGGTCTCCCGCGTCGGCGGTATCGGCACCAATCGCATCTCACCGTCGCTCCCTCGCGCGCGTCCTCGCACGCGGTGTTCGTACGGCGTCCACTCGCTAAACTTCTTCACGTACTCCCACACGCGCTCGTGTTTCGTGTGAAACAGGTGCGCGCCGTATTTCGAACATCGAACACCGCTCTTCTCGTCCACGTAATCGTAACAGTTCCCCCCCACGTGATCGCGACGCTCCAGCATCAACACTTTCATCCCGAGCGCGCGCGCGCACCGCTCGGCGAGCGCGGCGCCGCTCAATCCACATCCCACGACGACGACGTCGTACGCGTCGTCCAGGTCGGCGAACCCACTCGTCCACGTCACTTCCGGCGCGTCCGTGGACGTCGACGGCGCCGCGGAGTCGTCGAGAGACGCGCGCCATGATTCGTATCGCGCGTCCCGTCCCGTGACGTCTTCATCGCACTGATTCAGGGCGTTCCAGGGAGGTTCCGCGCGTCCCACGCCCGCGGTCGACGCGAACGGTCCGCGAGGCATGTCTTTGCGTCGTCGTCGAGCGATGCGACGCGCGC
>VIBD01000040.1:0-12010 GCA_009618245.1 Ostreococcus sp. SAG12 | reverse complement strand
CCGTCGTCACTCGTCCGCGTCCGTCACGTCACGCGCGCGACGACCGAAGGCCCGTTCGTAGAGCACACCGCGCGACACCTCCTCACGTCCACGCATGTCCGCGTCGACGCGCGCCGCGGCGACGGCGACGACGCGTAAGACGCGCGCGAGCGGCACCGTCGGTGGTGGGACGACGACGTCGACGACGAGAACGTCGAGACCGCGATGCGGGGTCGTGCGATGGGCGAATGATCGCGTCGCGAGGTTTGACGCGCTCGGACGCGAGCGAACGTCTCGCGCGAGCGTCGTGACGCGCGTGGCGACGCCCACGGGGAAAGGGCCCGATCGACCCGTCAAGCGAAGCAAGGTGGAGATCATCAAAGAAAACTCTGATTTTCTTCGACATCCGTTGATTGAGGAATTGGCGACGGAGGCGTCGAATATTTCTGAAGATGCGGCACAGTTGTACAAGTTTCACGGGGGGTATCAACAGGATGATCGAGAGAAGCGCGCGTTTGGCGAGGGTAAATTTTATCAGTTTATGATGCGCACCAAGCAGCCGGCGGGGAAAGTGCCGAATAAGCTGTATCTCACCATGGATGATTTGGCCAACACGCACGGCAATGGGACGTTGCGATTGACGACGAGACAGACGTATCAGTTGCACGGCATCTTGAAGAGTGATCTGAAGGCGACGTTCGCGACGGTGATTCGCAACATGGGTTCGACGCTCGGCGCGTGCGGAGACATTAACCGTAATGTAACCGCGTCTCCGGCGCCGTACGCCAACAGACCAGAATACGATATCGCGCAAGAGTTGGCCAAGGACATCGCTGATCTGTTGGCGCCGCAGAGCGGGGCGTATTACGACGTGTGGCTCGACGGGGAACAAATCATGACGGCGGAAAAGCCCGAAGTCGCCGCGGTGCGCATGGAGAACCGCAACGGCACCAACTTTGAGGGATCTCCCGAACCCATCTACGGTAGTCTGTTCTTGCCGCGCAAGTTTAAGATTGGCGTCACCGTGGAGGGCGACAACCACATCGACGTGTTGACCAACGACATCGGCATAGTCGTCGTCATGCGCGACGGCGTGCACGTCGGCTACAACGTCTATGTTGGTGGTGGCATGGGTCGTTCGCACCGCAACGACGCCACGTTCCCGCGCGCGGCGACTCTCTTGGGTTTCTGCGGTCCGCGCGACATCTTGTACGCGGTCAAGGCGGTCGTATGCACGCAACGCGACTATGGTCGTCGCGACGACCGCAAGCAGAGCCGTCTCAAGTACTTGGTCGAGAGCTGGGGCATGGAGCGCTTCAGAACGGTCACCGAGGGCTACTACGGCAAAAAGTTTGAAGAAGGTCTCGAGATCGCCCCGTTCGAGTTCCCCACCTACTTGGGCTGGAACGAACAGGGTGACGGTAAGCTCTGGTACGGCGTGCATGTGCAAAACGGTCGCCTTCGCGGCGAGATGAAGAAGGCTTTGCGCGCCGTCATCGAGCGTTACGAGCTTCCCGTTCGTCTCACCGCGCAACAAGACATGCTTCTCACCGACGTCGACCCGGCGTGGAAGGCGGACATCATGGCCACCCTCCAGGCTGCGGGCGTCAAGGACGCCTCCGAGGTGGATTCGCTCGAGCGTCTCTCTATGGCGTGCCCGGCGTTGCCGCTGTGCGGCCTCGCCATCACCGAGGCCGAGCGCGGTTTGCCCGAGATCAACGCGCGATTACGCAAGGTGATGACCAAGGTTGGCTTGGCGCCCTCCGACGATCTCGTCATTCGCATGACTGGCTGCCCCAACGGGTGCGCGCGTCCGTACATGGCGGAGCTCGGTTTCGTCGGCGACGGTCCGGCGAGCTACCAAATTTGGCTCGGTGGCACGCGCGCGATGACAGGCGTCTCCAACGCGTACGCCGATCGCGTCAAGGTCGATGACATCGAAACTTTCTTCGAACCAATCTTCGCCATGTGGGCGCAACAGCGTCAATCTGGTGAATTCTTTGGCAACTTCATCAACCGCGTCGGCTTTGACGCGCTTCGCGCGTACGCCGAATCCTACACGCCGTTGCCCGACGCTCCGGCCTTCGGCGCCGTGGAAGCCGGCGGTAGGTTACCCCGCGTCATGATCGACCGCGACGTCTTTGAACAGCTCCAAGCGTACGCCGAAAAGAAGAACACGACCCTGACGCGCGCGACGACGGACGCCATCAAAAAGATGATCGCCGAAGACAAGTGAGTCGTCGTCGTCGATGCCGACCTCGACGCTGACTACCGGCGTCTTTTACCTATCTCTGTACCAAACAACCGACAATACGATTTATTCGAGACGCGTGTAACGCAGACACTCTGTTATCTGTTACTCTCTTCACTTCGCGCCTCGTCGCCGCGAAATAAGATGATGATGATGATGACGTCGACCGCTCTCCCCGCGCGCGCGTCGCCGCGTCCCGCGCGCGTTCGACGACCGACGACGACGTCGTCTCGCGCGGCGCGTCCGCGGACGCCGACGTGTCCCCCGCGTCGCTCGCGGGTGACGCCGCCGAGGCGTGGTCGCGCGCCCGAACGATCGTTCTCGCGCTCGGTCTCGACGACGCGAGCGCGGATGCGGCGATGGGACGCGCGTTCGGATGGTCGACGCAGGCGTATTGGCGCAACACCAAGGTTCGGGAGGTGCCGGACGCGACGGCGCTCGAGGAGAGAATCGCGTTTTTGGAATCGCTCGGGGTGACGCGGGACGACTTGAGACAAATCGTTGAAAAGGCGCCGGAAATTTTAGGGTGCGATGTCGAACAGTTGACGACGGCGAGCGAGTATGCGGAGAAGAATTATTTCATGAAGCGAAACACGCGTAATTTCGTGAAATATCTCGTGCGCGTGCCGCAAGCTCTCGGAAACAACCTGGACTGTGCGGCGGAGGGAAAGAGTTGCTTGGGCGAGTGTAATCGATGTTGGGCGCGGTGTTAGGGAGGGACGCGCGAGTGGGACACGAATATTCTTCATCCTCTTATTTTTTCGTTACGTTTGTATTAGTACTCATTCTTTCGCTTACTCCTCGGCGTCTTCGCCCGCGTTGACGCAGCTCGCGTTTGGTTGCCAAATTTGGCAAATGTTATCCTCGGCGACGCTCGCGATGACCCAGTCGTCGTTCATGTTCCAGCTAAAGTCACTGATCTTGGACGTGTGGCCACCGTGAATGAAGAGGAGCTCCGGAGGTCCGTCTTCGGCGTCTTCGGGGGTTTGTTCGTCGCCAATCTTACTCAAATCCCAAATCATCATGCGTCTGTCGGCGCCGCACGACGCGAGCACTGTCTCGCTCTTCGGCGACCATCCGATCTGGAACACCTCCTCGGTGTGGTGCTCGAACGTGTGCAAACGATGTTTGGTGTTACGAATGTCGAAGAGCGCCACCGTCTTGTCCGCGGAACCGGTCGCGAGCAAGGTTTCGTTGAACGGGTTAAAGGAGAGGCAGTTTACCTCGGCGTCGTGCGCCTCGACGTTGAGCACGGCGGCGTTCGCCGGAGCCGCGCGAGTATCCCATAAAATCAAGTGCTTATCGTCACCCACCGAGCCGAACATGTGATCGTGTTTCGCGTGCCACGCGACGTCCTCGACGACGCTGAGGTGACCCTTGTAGATGGTTTGCGCGTCGAGTTCCTTGGCCCCGTCGCCGCCCGAGACGTCCCACAAACAAATCTGCGCGTCGTCGCTCCCGCTGAGCAAGTGCCCGCTCTTGAACGGCGACCAGCTCAGACCGTACCCTTCCTTTTGATGGCCTCTCAACCGAATGTTCGGCGCGCACCCACTGTCCGGCGCCGCCTTACTCGGATGTTTCGTGTAATCGAAGACGTACACGTCGGCGCTCACCGTCTTCGTCGCCAACACGAAGGAATTCTGCGGCATATACCTCGCTCTGTTCACCTCCCCATCGTGATGAATGTGTTGCGTCACCTTCACTTTCGCGCCTCCGCTCCCAAATCCACCCGCCTCACCGCTCTCATCATCGTACTCTCGTCCGTCCACCTCGGCGTTCTCCAACGGCAGCTCCACCTCGGCAATCATGAGATAGTTTTGTTCGTGTTCGCTCGTGTGCGTCCCCAAGATTAACTTTTGCGCGCTACACTCTCGATCCGCACGTTCCACTCGTTCCGGCAACCACTGCACCGTGAGCGACGGCCACTCCAGCGCGTGCGTGACGACGAGATCGTACAGAAAGGGTGTGTTCTTCTTCCAAATTTTATACTCCTCGGACACCAATCGCTCCGCCGCTTCGTCCGGGGCGTCCTCCTCCGCCCCGCGGTCGTTCCCTCGCGCGTCGTCTCCGACCACCATCGTCCTCGGTCCTCGGCCGGTTCTCTCTCTCTCTCTCTCTCTCGCTCTCTCGCGCGCGGAGTGACGTCCATCCGTCGCGTCGTCATCGTCCGGGGGCCTCGTCGCGTTCAAAACCAAACCCGATCGATGGGATCGATCGGGGGCGGGTCGCGGTGGGGTGGGTGGGGGGTATCGTCGAGTCATGACTCGTGGAATGTATGTATGGATGTCTGTCCGGGATTTTGGATGCGTCCGAGCTGTCCGATGAAATGAATGAATACGTGAATACATCGTCGTCGACGGCGCGCGTGAGTTGGAATCGCGCGTCGCGCGAGGAACGCGTCGACGACGACTCTCCGACGCGCGCGCGCGGTCGTCGGTCGATCGATCGATCGATCGAGGAGAGATTTAGATTGCATTGATTTAGTGTTTTTTGAAATCGGTCGCGCATGGGGACGACGGTCGGGCGGGCGACGGCGACGTATGCGAGCGATGATGATAAGTATTCGTTGGCGAATAAGATGCACGGACAATATTTTCAACTGTATTACGATCGATTGATGACGCTGGCGCCGCGCGTGGACGAGGCGCGTCGAGACGCGTGGGGCGACGTCCCGAGACGCGGCGTCTTGGAGCTTCGCGAGGGCGAGACGTGCGTCGTCGTGGGGACGGTGTACAAGGACATGAAAGATAAACCCATCATCTTGGACGAGTACGCGAAAGATTTTAATCGCGAGGAGGAGACGCGAAGGGCGCGGGAGACGTACACGAGAGAGGATGATCGATTGGAATTTGAGGACGAGGGCGCGCGGGTGAAATTGGTGGGCGTCGACGCGGGACGGTTGGTCACGGGCGTCGTGTGCGCGTGCAAGGGCAAGGCGGTGAACGGTGATTTCGAGGTCGAGGATGTATTCGTGTACGCGCGGGCGCGAGGGGACGACGCGAGTGGGGCGGGGAAGAGCGGCGCCGAGGAGACGCGCGCGGGCGGCGGCGGCGGCAAGTACGTGTGCTTGGTTTCGGGATTCGAAATCGGTAAAGACGGCGACGGCGACGACGACGAGAGCGCGGCGGCGAGAGCGCGCGCGCAAATGTTCGTGGATTACGTCACCGGCGCGTCGATGATGGACGACGGCGAGGCGTGCGATTCCGACGCGGCGAAGATTTGTCGCGTCGTCGTCGCCGGAGGGACGATGGATTTAAAGGCGAACGAAAGCGAAGAGACGACGTCGGGCGCGCTCAAGGAACTCGACATCATGTTCACCGAACTCGCGAGCGCAGTTCCCGTGGACGTGATGAGCGGTCAGACGGATCCAACAAACAAGGCGATGCCGCAACAACCGTTACACCCGGTGTACTTCCCCGAGGCGACGAGATTTGAAAAGACGATGCGTCTCGTCACCAATCCGCACGATTTCACCGTCGACCACACCTCCTTCTTGGGAACGTCCGGTCAAAACGTTCAAGACGTGTTAAAATTCAGCACTATTGATGCGAAAGACGCGTCGGACACGTTCGCGGGCGATGACGCCGCCAAGAGTTCGGTGGCGGCGCTCAGCCAAACGTTGCGATGGCAACACGTCGCGCCGAGCGCTCCGGACACGCTCGCGTGCTATCCATTCAAGGATCGCGATCCATTCGTCATCGAGCGTACGCCTCGCGTGTACTTTGCCGGATGCCAACCCGCGTTCGGCCACGAGCGCGTGTCTCACGCCGCCGGAGAGACGCTCGTGGTGTCGGTGCCTAAATTTTCAACCGCCGGCGTCGCCGTGCTCGTCGACGTCGACACCCTCGAGTGTCGACCGATTCACTTCGCAACGTGCGTGTAATTCAACGTCACCCGCGCGATCGCTTCATTTCACGCGACGCGCTCGTCCTCGCGCGCGCGTCTCGAACCAACTCGTTTTAAAAATGTTTGAAAAATGTCGAAAGTCTCGTCTCCGTTCGCCCCATTCGCCAAAACGTCACTCCGCGTCGTCCTCGATCGCGCGCGCGCGCGAGCGCGATGAAACCAATCGACCGAGGCGATGCCCCGCCCTTTGACCTCGCCCTTTTCGCCGCGGACGCCGTCGTGCCCAAGGACCAGCGACTCGCGCTCGACCGCGTCCCGGGCTGGTTTTCAAACGCCGGCGAAGAGGTGCGCGCGATGACGCGACGCGGACGTCTCGAGCGACGCGCGCGTTCGGAGAGACGACCGTGGGCGTGTGAGCGCGTAACGATGGACTGACCGGGGCGATGGCGACCGTGAACGACGCAGAAAATCGCGCCGATCGATGACACGCCGGAGGATTACGGAGCGAGCGCGTCGCAGGGCGGGCGACGAACCGCGGCGAGTCCCACCAAGGCGAGCGCGATGCGAGCGAAGAGTCCGCCGAGAGGGAGTCCGGGGCGGGGGAAGTACATGGCGAATCAGCGGGCGTTGGAGATGGAGGATGAGAGCGATGAGGAGGAGGCGGAGGAGGAGACGGCGAGAGCGGCGAGAGCGGCGACGGACGCCGACGGACGCGAGTTTTCAAACGTACCGGCGCCGGGCGTCGCGCCGTTGGTACTGAAGAGCCATGAAGCGTTGATGATGGCGACGGAGCGCAGGAAAAAACCAAAGCCGAAGATTGTGTACGATGACGAGAGCGACGAGGAAATCATGCCGACGCAGACGGCGAGTCAAATGCCGAGAACGTCGTCGCCGTCTCGACCTCGCACCGCCGATCAAGAGAACGAACCTCCGGCGCCGGCGTCGCCGTTGATCGGTATCATCGGCCGCGCGGTGAACGCCGCGGCCGAAGCTTTAGGTTTTACTAGTCCATTCAAGCCGAGCGCACCGTCGTCGCCCATCGTCGGCGGTTTGGGTTTGGCGTCTCCCGGCGCCCCCGCGTCGCTCGCCCTCTCCCCAAGGACGATGACAAACGTCGTCGGGAGCGTTGCGCGATCCGTCTTGGACGACGACGACGCGCGAGCGAGCGACAGCAAGGTGGAATGGGGCGCCAAGGGGGCGTACGCCTCGGGCGCCAAGAAACGAGGCGCTCGCCGCGCGCTCGACGTCGGCGCCGATCTCGATCGCGCGGACGTCTCTCCGACCAAGAAAACCCGTCGCTAGGTGGCGACACGTGTACCATTTACCGTTCGCGGCGCGACAGACATCGCTTGTAACGCACGCGTCATCGCCGTGTATTAATCCGTCGAACAAATGTCCCCAAACCAAACCAATCGTTTTTTATTTCACTTCCCGTTCACTCGCGCGTCACACGTCGTCGTCGTCGTCATGCGCGCGGTCGCCGCCGTCGCGCGCGATATCATAGCCACCGCGCGCGCGCGCGTCGCCTCTCCCCGACGACGGCCCGTCGCGCCGTCGGATTCGTCGTCGTCCGACGTCGACGACGCGTTCGATGATGATTTTTTTCAACCGGCGCTGTCCCAACTTCCCGCGACGCTCTCGACCGGCGACGACGACGAGGAGGCGAAGGAGGACGGGAAACGATCGCCGCCGCGCTCGGTCGTCGCGCTGGACGTCGAGGTGATCGATCTCTTGGACGACGACGACGACGGAGACGATGACGATGACGTTCGGCGGATGGTGGAGCGCCGGGACGCCGCCGAGACGTCGCCACCGTCGTCGCCGAGACGCGACTGGGACGAGATGTGGGAGGAGGCGACGGAAGAGGGGACGATGCGACGAATGCGGGAGTTGAAACGCGCGCGAACGAGTTCGGTGTCGGTGGACCCGGACGCGTCGGACGACGACGACGAGACGTTTCCGCCGCCGCCGTGCGCGCCTCGAGAGGCGTTTCAAAGGACGACGGCGATATTAGACGAGAGTTTTCGACGGGACGGCGCCTACGGCGCCGCGCTTCGCGTCGCGTTCGATTGTACGAGACAATTGGGAGGTGATAAGGAAATCTTGTACGCGTACGAGCCGTTAACGCTCGAACGAAGCGTCGAGTGGCGGTATCACGAACCGACGACGAGCAAAGCGCGGGACGCGCCTTCGTCAAAGACGCTCGGGGCGCAGAGCGCGAGGTACACGATGGTGCTGTTGGACGGTCAGACCTTTTTGAACATGATCGAGGGCGAGTGCGAGGGATTGAAAAAGATGGTAGAGACGTTTCGAGCGAGTCGACGCGACGCGCGGAGACACACGCTGTGTTTAGTGGTGGAGGCGCCGGAGAAACGCGTGGCGCACAAGGAGCGACGAGCGTGCGATTACGAGAATCCCACCGCGGGATGGACACGAGAGAAGTACGACGCGCGCGTGGCGCAGATTTTAGTGCAATACGAAAACGTCGTGTACGCGGCGTTGCCGAACATGGACGCGTGCGTGGAGCGCGTGTGCGTGACACACGCGGAAATCGCCAGGCGAAGAAACGAAAAACCAATTAGCATGATACAGTTCTTGGGCGAAAAGTCGCACGATTACATGGACGGATCGACGCAAAAGAAACAGAAGGACGACATCACACCGAGCGATTACTTTCTGCGCGCGCTGACGAGAATCTCCGGCGTCACCGCGGCGCACGCGCGCGGAGTCGTCGCGCGCTACCGTTCGATGGACGCTCTCATGCGAGCGTACGCCGACCCGACGACGTCCGTCGAGGACAAGAGACGCATGCTCGAAGACATCATGCCTCTCGCCGCCGTCTCGAGAGACGGCACCGCGGCGCGACCGGGCGGGAAGAACCGGTTCGGTCCGGCGAAGAGCGCGAGAGTCTATGACTTTTTCAAGCCTCTCGCCCGCGACGACGCCGATCGAATTCTCTCGAGATACGTCCAGGACTCGTGAGCGGGCGTGGCAAACGAACGAAACGTGTAGATAGATGGGTGGAGACGCGCTCGCGCGCTCGTGAAACGTCGCGCGCGTCGTTCTCGTGTAATACAGTGTACCTTTGAGCCACTCGCGCGTACTCTCGGTGCATTTAGTCGATCAATCCTTCGCACGCGTGATCCAAACCCTCCCGCGTGTGCGATTGGGCGGACCCGCACACGCGCGCGCGCGAGCGACGAGGCCATGGCGTCGAGCGTGCCGAAAGAGTACCAAAAGTCCTACACCTGGGACGCCATCGTCTTTTCCGACGGCGCCACGTACGTCTCGACGCTCGCGCGACGAAAACTCGACCCTCACCCGGTCACTCATCCACCATCGCGAGGGTTTCCCGCGAAGGATGTTCGACGCCCGTCTCGCTCGACGCGAGCGTCTCTTCGAGCGATGCGTGCGGCAGACTGACGATGTAATATTCACCGCGCAGCTACGAGGGTTTGGTGAGCGAGTTTGGACAGTGCGAACGCATGGGTGTGTTTCAATACGTCGACGGGGATCGATACGAGGGACAGTACAGCGAAGGCATGATGCACGGCTTCGGTGTCTACACGTGGGCGGCGGACGACTCGACGTACTATGGGGAGTGGCAGAACAACTCCCAGAACGGATGCGGGGTGAAGCTCTACGGATCGGGGGCGTTGGAGGTTGGAGAGTGGAAGGACGATCAGTACTTGGGCGAGTACACGGGTCGGTGCGGCGAGACGGAGCAAAACAGAGCGCTGATGAACGCGTTGGAGGCGGCGACGCGCGCGCGATTGTTCACGGGTAAGCCGGACGGTGAGGTTGTGATTTTGAAGAACCAGACGCAACCGGAAAATGCGGAAAGTCAACACCCGGTGGTGTACGAAGCCGGCACCGAGTGGCAAATGCCGGGGTACAAGGGCGAACAGTTTGACGCGCCGGAGGATTTGGCGGAGACGCAGCCCAAGTTGTTCCAGCAAATGCAGCGATTCAACGATATTTGGGAGCGCGCGTGGAGGTACTACAACATCGACGTGCCGGAGGGTGAGAACGACGCCAAGATGCGCGAGATCAAGTTTTTATCCGACGAGCCGACGACGCTTCGCACAGTGGACGAAGACTACGACGAGTACGAGGACGAGGATGAAGACGACGAGGACGAGGACGACGAGCCCACCGCTCGATCGCGTCGCGCCGGTCCGGCCGCGATGTCGCTTAGCTTCCGCAACTCGAACCCGATCTCTGCCGCGTTCGCTCGTCTCGGTAAGAGCAAGGCGGGTCTTCGCAAGAACCCGCTCAAGGCGGCGGCGAAGGCGTTCGAAGCCGCTCGCGAGCGCGTCGCCGGCGCTTCTAAGGTAACATTGGCGTAAATTGTTTGAAAACGAAAGACTGCTTTTTAATACAAAGCGATGGATATTAGCGAATCTTCTAATGGAGTCTCGTTGTTGCAACTTTTTCGTTTCGTTCTACGCACGCGCTAGTACTGGTCGTCGGCCAACATGGGCACGTCCGGCATGTCTCTCATGTTCTCGTCGAGCGCTTTCACCCTGACGGATTTGCTAAACGCGCCCACACCGGCGGCGGGGACGTCGGCGTCCATGTCGTTCTCTTCGCCTCGAGATTTACCGTGCGCCAGCTCGCGACGAATTTCCGGCGTGATCAAATAGTGACTCTTGATGCCGACGAGCTTGTTGAGCGCCTTTTTGCTCTCTTTATCCATCACCGCCTTGTAACGCTGAACGAACGTCAAGAGAGTTTGATGCCAAACGACTGGTAACTCTCGCTCTTCGACGGAAAATCGTAAGAAGTGATCCACGAGCGCGTCGACGACGCTGAAAGGGAGCGCGTACTTTTTGTCGATCAACACGCGCATGAAAAACGACGTCGTGCCCGCGTACTCGTACGTCGACAACTTCATCAACACAGCCGCAGAGTGCAAGGCTGGAACAGAACATCGCGACAGGATGGCGCTAAAGATAACCGCCTCTCGCAGGGTGCACGTCTTGCTCTGACACAGCGGCAAGAGCATGCCCTTGAAGAAAGCCGCGGGCTTGAACGTCGCCTTCTTCAACGACATGAAGAGCGCGTAGTGAAGACGTCTGTTATCGGCGATGTCTTGACGAACTCGCGGAAGCAAAACGAGATTATAAAATCTCTGCGCCATGGGAACGTTCAGGTTGGACGCGAATAGTCGAGTCGCGGCGTACATGGCGTGCGGACTCCAACGCTCGGGATTGGTCAGGTACAAAACCTCCTCCCAGTTCGAGAGCACGGGGATCACCTTGAATGCCTTCGGCACTTTTCCCGTGGTGTATCTAGACAACAAATCCCCGACTTGTCTATAAATCTCCACGACGCGCGGGTCTAAACCTTCCGGAACGACTTCACCGTCGTCGCCGCGCTTGGCGCGTCCACCGCCTTGCTCCTGTTCCTGAATCTTTTCCATAATCATATCCGCGAGCGTTCGTTCCTTACCACTCTTCGGCTCCATGAACGCCTCCAACGCTGCGGCTTCCTCTGGACTGATCTCCACGTCTTCGTACTCCCCATCCGCCTCGGTGATCTCGTCGTCGTCGTCGTCGTCGTAAAACGCGTCTCGCCGCCCATCCTCGGCCTCCTCGCCGCCCTCGTCCTCATCATCTGTGCCGTACGAATCATCGATCAGCGTCCTATCCCTGACGTCCAACGTCTTTCCTAATTTCACGCGATGTTCCCCGCTCTTCCTTCGAACCGCCGATCGCTCATCGTCGCCCTCGTCGTCGCTCGCCGCCGCGCGTTCGTCCTCCTCTCGCAGCGCCTTGGCCTCGCTCAAAATCTTCGTCGACAGCGCGTCCGGAAGGTAATCCTCCTCGTCCGCCGTTCGATCGCGTCGCTTCTCGAGCTTTCTCTTACTCCGCGGTTTCGCCAGCGCGTCCGCCTCGATCTCGCGCTCGAGCGCCGGTCGTCGGCTCGGCT